>JAVKPL010000529.1:0-153336 GCA_032173675.1 Gastrolobium villosum
TTCCATGATTTGAAAATACGGACTCATTATTTTCATTTATCTTTATTTATAATTACAAAAAAAAAAAATTATATAAATTTGTTTAAATCAAATTGATCAGTTATTGATATATTCTTATTCTATATGAAGTAATTATACAAGCATTATATTACAAAATCAATATATATCTAAAATAATGGTGGAAATTAATTTATTTACTACAATTTGTTTGATCAAGTCTATCTCCTACTATTAAAGGCCTAGGTTGCACATGTCTTTTGCTTGTGTCATGATAAGTGTGGGGGTCGTCTTGACCCGTGCTAAATTTTAACAAATTATACTTATAATGTATAATTATATAATTAATTATATATTGGTCCACTTTAAAATTGTAATATGGTCCTGGTTAAAATTTGTAATTTAGCTCTATCAAAAAATTAAAATATATTTGATGAGAGATTTGGATAAGTTATATTAATTTCATTCCCACTTATATAAAAAAAATTATAATATATTTAATAAAATTATAATTTTTTTTATACTCCCTACTCAAATGTTTTGTATTAAATATAATTTAAATATATTATAATATAAACTATCAAAAATTTAAAAAAAATAAATACACATAAATTTTTGTCCAGACTCCACCACCGGTAGCTATTCGAATTCATTGCTCGCTCTCGGATGACCTTTCCCAATCACAACACAAGCAAATAGTGCATTTAACAAAAAAACAAAAAAAAAAAACCCGTTGATGTATTTTAAAATCCATTTTTGGAGCTATTTTGACTATGACTCATATTTTACATGCATTTTTGTTCGATAATGACAGGATCAGTGGAAAGTTAATTGTATCTAGCTTCCAAATGAGCGGTTGGGGTTCAAAGAGCTACTTTGGCTGGGGCAGTGCTCCCGAGCCCACGGAAGTCTAATATTATTATAAGCCTTTAATTTATTTATTGTAATTTTTTTTTTTAATAATTTGGGTTTGAGTCCATAAATAATTAGGGTTTTTAAATTCTGTTTATATTTCTCCTTATAAATCAATTACTAGTAATATAATATTGAAAAACTGAACGTACACAACCTCTACTCTTGGTGAACAAGGTAAGTCAATTTCTCTCTTCCCTTACTCTTTTCGTTTTTCGATTTGTTTGTATGTGCGTCGATTTCCATCACCATGTAACCCGAGAATTGAACCGACTACTCGAACCGGATGCAGTTTTAAAAAAGCCGGTCGTAAAAAAGCCTCCTTCCTTCTTTCGCGGTTTCGCAGAGGCGCTGCTTTCAGTGGGTGAGTTGCAGTCTCTGCTTTCTTCTTTTTTATATTAGAATTGGTGAATGCTGTACTGTATATATGAAACAACTCTGATTTATTAATTTATGGCTTTGGAATTTCTGATAATCAAATTTTGTATTCTACAATAATGATTGATTCTCTTATCATAGTCTCACATTCTGTATTCAAGTGCAGTTTCCCAAACATAGCACGGTGTAGGCATGTAAGTGCAAACTTGTTATTCGTTTATCTGTCTTTAATCTTAAACACACAATGAATCATAACCAATATAATAAATAATTTGGTAATGTGTGTGTGTGTGCAGGTCGAGGATATGTGTGAAGAATCTCCCAAAATATGTGAGGGAGGATCGACTACGAGAATTCTTTTCTCCGAAGGGAGAAATCACTGACGTCAAGCTTATACGTACCAAGTACTCTTTCTTTCCTGAAATCATAATATCCCTATCACACTCTTCCTCAATATTAAAAAACCAACTCTTATTTAAACCTACGTTAGCGAGTGTGGGGTGGAGATAATTTTTGTATGCAGTTTTGTCTAGTCTTATTCTTGCACAATTGTAAGAGATTGTTTCTTTGACATTCATATAAATAAATTATGGGTTTTATTAATCTCATGTTAAAGTGTCAAAGGAGATAAATTATCTCTCATGTCATAGAAATAAACTTGTGGGTTCCACCATCTGAACAAATAAATAAAAAAAGACAAAATATGGCACATTTATCACATGTGTAGGATGTAAAACTTATATCATGTAAGACAAGAATAGTTTTCCCATAAATTATAATTGTTTTATTTTATGTTGATTTGCTTGTTTTGTTACCTCAGGGAAGGTAAGAGTCGCAGATTTGCTTTTATTGGGTTTCGTACAGAGCATGAAGCTCAGGAAGCTATTAACTATTTCAATGGGACTTGCCTTGACACACAAAAAATAACTTGTGAGGTCTGTTAACTTTTATACAACTCTTTTTCTTTTCTTCTGTTCTGTCACTCTATTATTTTCTATCATATTTGAAATTTCTATTACTGAAACTGAAAGCCACACAACTTGCTTTACTAAATTCTCATTGACCAAACAGGTGGCTCAAAAACTTGGTGATCCAAATCTTCCTCAGCCATGGAGTCGATATTCAACACGGAAAGACAATAAAGGGACCACCCCATCTAATGTGAACAAACATAAGATGCCAAGGATAATAAAGACAACAAGGAGTCGATATGTGAAGGAACATTCTGGAGCTAAAGGACAAGGAGAAGATTCCAAGGACGTTGTTGATATTGATGACCCACAGCTTCAAGATTTTCTTCAGGTCATGGAGCCTCGGGTTAAGTCTAAACTGTGGGCAAATGATACATCAGTTGTATCCAGTGTTGGCAACCATCAAGCAAATAATCCTGAACCCAACAAGTCACGGGATCTTGAACATGATGAAGTCATTTCTGATATGGACTATTTCAACAGTAGACTGACAGAGAAGTGGTCTGATTCTGGAAGTAGTGATGATGAAGATGATAATGACAACAATGATTCGGTATGCATTGATGATCATGGCAAAGACAATCATAGTCATGTTAATGAAGATGAAGAAAATTGTGATAATAAATCTTCTAAAAGAACCCGAAGAAATCATGCTCAAGAGTTAGACCTAGAGGGACAAGAAGATACTTCTGGAGAGGATGTTGACCATGAAAAGGCTCAAGTGAATGCAACTGAGCAAGGGGGCCAAGTTTCAAATTCAGAAGATGAGAAAGGAGCTTTTGAGCCCTGCCGACTGTTTGTCCATAATCTGCCATATATGACCACGTACGTGTGTGTGTGTATATATATATATATATATATCTTCTCTCTTTTGTGTGCCAGCTTTTCTAATTAAATTGTTTTTCAATGAAAAATGTCTTTAGCGAGTTGAATTATCCATCAGTGCTTTTATGGTTTCATTTGACCTTAATATTGTTTATTTTCGTAGTTGGTTTTAATTATTATCTTGTTATTTTGTTACAGTGAGGCTGAACTGGAAGAGTATTTCAGTCGGTTTGGTAGTGTATCACAGGTTCATCTAGTTGTTGATAAAGATACTAAACGATCCAAAGGAATAGCGTATATTCTTTTTTCACTTCCAGAATTTGCATCTAGGTAACAATTTGGTGGCTAAAATTTGTTGTTTTACCTTTATTTATGTCAACTTTTTGTGGTGTTGCAAGTCTTGTTCTTTTACTTCATACAGCATCATGCCATTTCATTCTATAAAGAATCTCCGGGTTGCAGATGTTGGCATAATCTTTGGACCATTTTACTTTCTAGAATTCCCCACAGCCACTTCCATCTGGGGTTGGTTCTTTGGTGGTTTTAGGTCTGTCATCTCAATTCTTCTTATTAGCTTTTGAGGCTTTGGTAGAACCGAGGAGGGAAAGTCTTTATGGTGATGTGTCATCTATGCTTCTTTTTTCTTGTATTTGACCTAAGTGAAATGTTATGTTGATAAGGCCCAGCCCCTAAAGGTTTACAAGAAAGATAAAAATAGGAGGGTGTGGCTCTCAAAAGCTGATTCAGCTCAGCCACGTCAGCAATTGGAGAATTCCCAAATTAACCTCTAACAGAATGAAGAGCAGGTCAGGTGGATGCAGTTAGTTAAATTGGGGAGAGTGGTGCGGAAAGGTCTATTGGGAATTTGGACGTGGAATTGGACCTGGGAGAGAGTAGAGCCTCTCCTAACCATAGTAGTTAATTGCGCTGCAAGCCGCGCCGTAAGGGCGTTGCAGTGCCTCTCCGCAAGATGGAGTATGTAGGGCATATAATTTCAATGGAAGGAATAAGTGCTGACCCATAAAAAAATCAAAGGCATGACTGACTGGCCAATTCCAAAAGACATAAAGGGGTTAAGAGGTTCTCTTGGCTTAACTGGGTATTATTGGAAGTTTGTTAAAGATTATGGGAAGTTAGCTAAACCACTCACTGATCTCCTTAAAAAGGATGGATTTAAGTGGAATTTGGAGGCTCAATAAGCTTTTAATTTGCTGAAACAACAGATGAGTACAGTCCCAATTTTAGCTTTACCGGGTTTCACAAAAACCTTCACAGTGGTAACGGATGCTTCAGCTAAAGGGATTGAGGTAGTTTTAGTGCAGGACAATCAACTTATGGCTTATATTAGCCAAGGTTTTTCCCCTAGAGCGCAAAGCAAGTCTACATATGGAAAATAATTGATGGCTACTGTGTTCGCGATGCAAAAATGGAGGCATTATCTAATGGGACGTCATTTCATTGTGAAAACAGATCAAAAGAGTTTAAAATTCTTAACTGAGCAGCGTGTATTGGGGGAATATCAACAAAAATGGATTTTGAAATTATTAAGGTTTGATTTTGAAATTCATTATCAACCAGGAAAGGAGAACCAAGTTGCTGATGCATTACCCCGTCAAATGCAGTTTGCTACCATCCCACGAGTTCAATTACTGGATTTAGATGAATTAGAGAGGGAGGTGCAATAGGGCAGCAAACTCAAAACCATCATTCAAGATCTGATTGTTAGTCCTGAGGCACAAGAGGGATTTGAGGTGAAAGAGAGGAGGCTTTTTACAGGGTTAGGCTGGTGTTGCGTAAGGGATCCAGGTTTATTCGACTCCTTCTCAAGGATTATGATGATTCTTGCTAGGGGGGACATTCTGGCTATTTACGCACCTACAAAAGGTTGGCTGGGTTGGTTTATTGGAAAGGAATGAAGCGCTGTATTAAAAAGTTGTGGCTGCATGTGAAGTGTGCCAACAATGCAAAGCTCAGAACCTAAGACCAGCTAGATTATTAAAGCCCCGGCCCATTTCTAATAGCGTGTGGTCTGACATTTCAATGGATTTTGTGGGTGGACTTCCGAAGGCCATGGGAGTAGGTACTATATTTGTGGTAGTGGATTGCCTCACAAAGTATGCCCATTTTTTCTCAATTAAGTATCCGTACACAACTAAGGAAATTACTGACTTGTTTATTGGGCTGGTGGTGAAACTTCATGGTTTACCTCTAACCATTGTTTTGGATAAAGACAAGGTCTTCCTAAGTTCTTTTTGGGATGAATTATTCAAGAGTGCGGGAACAAATCTAAACTATTGTACAACTTATCACCCTTATTCAAATGGGCAAACGGAAGTAGTAAATAGATGTTTGGAGGCATACCCGGGATGTTTCTGTAGCTCAAAGCCTAGACAGTGGCCTAAATGGGGGTCTATTGGGCTGAATTTTGGTATAACACAACTTACAAAGATTCCATGGGGATGACACCTTTCAAGGCACTATATGGGAGGGATCCCCTAACTCTACTTCGTTGTGGTAGTTTTGTTCCTTCGGTTGATGCAATGTCCCTATCTTTAGCTGAACGAGATATTATTATGTATGAGTTGCAGCAGAACCTGTTGCATGCTCAAGACCGTACGAAATTGCATGCTAATCAGCATAGAAGAAAGGTAAATTTCAATGTAGGAGACTTAGTATACCTGAAGTTGCAACCTTGTTGTCTAAAATCCATTGATAGGAGGTTAAATGAGAAAATGAGTCCGAGGTATTATGGTCCGTACCCAATTATGGAATGTATTGGTATAGAATTCAACTACCAGAGGGTTGAAAGGTGCACCCAATTTTTCATGTGTCACTCCTTAAAAAGCTATCACCACAGTGCCTCATGCCCAACCTTTACCTCTGATTCTAAATGAGGAGTGAAAGCTGCAGGTGGAACCCGAATTTGTACTGCAATGGAGGTATTCTGATAAAGGTGTTCTGCAAGTTTTAATTAAATGGCATCAGCTCCCTGATTCTGAATACACTTGGGAAGACTTTGAGGTCATCAATCTTCAATTTCCACATTTTCACCTTGAGGACAAGGTGCTTAAAATGGAAGGAAGTATTGATAAGGCCCGACTCTTAAAGGTTTACAAGAAAGATAAAAACAGGAGGGTTTGGCTCTCAAAAGCTGATTCAGCTCAGCCATGTCAGCTGTAAGAACCCGCACCGCTAATTAAAGTAATTAGTAAATTAATTATGATAATTAGGAAATAATTCCATAATTGACCCTAATAATTATTAATGGGCTTAGATAATTATATTGAGTGAGTAAAAATGCTGAAAGTCGCTTTTCGGAAGAAAAGCGCAGATACCGGTTCTGCTACTCGGTATAAATGCATACCGGAAAAGTATCCCGGAAAATTATAACGAATGCATGATAATTACTAGAATATTATGTAGGACTTGTAAAACAAGTTTCAAGTCAAAACGACGTAATCTGATGCCAGAACTGATACTGGCTATGGAAAAGCGCGTACCGGAAAGGTACTCCGAAAAATAAAATAAAAATATGACAAATCTTAGAAAAATGCGTAGGTCTAGAATCCGAAGTTTGAGATCAAGATCTTTTACTTTGCGATTAAGGCTAATACTGCGCGTGTGTGGTCTTGTGCCTATAAATAGACCCATTTGGCACAAAACCCTAAACATTCTAAACCTTCCTACGTAGAGTGGCTGCTGCCTTGTGAGGGGAAACACTGTTTCATTGCTTCCTTTCACCATTTGTGAGTTTGGTCACCTTCTTCTTCCATCTTCTTCACCATTCCTTCTTCCAAGCAACTAGAGTGTGTCTTGGGTGAGGGTGGTGCAACCTTTTCTGAGTGGAGGTGCTGAGTGAGGGGGTGTTTGTGGGCTGTGGTGTGTTTCCATGGTCATGAACCATTGTTCATGCCATTAGAGGTTGCAAGAAGCCTCCTTTGGTGCCAAGAACCAACCTTTGGTGTGGCATTTTCGTGTCCTTGGGTGTGCTGGACTTGTGTGCAGTGTTAAGAGCTCCAAAGTCACCTTGAACTACTGACCAAGCTTTGGGGTAAGTCACCTTAACTTGATCATGTGTTTTTATGGCTTAAAGGTGGTACCTTGGTATGTTAATGGGTTTAACATGTAACCAACACATAAATGAACCTAAAATGGATTAAAGATGCATGCTTTAACGTGTACATGTGTTAAAAGTTGGATCTTTGGGATGGATATTCACGAAATGCAGAAACTGCATTCTGTCGTGAGATATCCGGATAGAACAGATATCCGGATATCAGTATCCGGATATGGTATCCGGATATTGATATCCGGATATGGGATCTGGGTATCCGGATATGACATATCCGGATATGTCCAGTGTGATATCCGGATATGGCATATCCGGATATGCCCCTTCTGATATCCGGATATCCTGGGTTCTGCGCAGACAGTAACTGTTCTGTATGAACAGTATGTTACTAAGTGTGTGTGGACCCTAGTTTATGGAAGTTGGACTTCTGTAATTAATGGACTAAGTCAGAATCACATGATTAAGGGCTTATGGCTTTGTTGGAAGCCTTAAGACGTAAAACGTAAAAGAAAGGCGTAGTCTTTAAGTTGTATGCTTGTTGTACATTAATATTGATGTATTATTGGTCCATATCAGATCGTGATACTGCTGTTTGTGGACTAGTGAGTGGTTGGACTCTTGGGTTGGATAGCTAGCTTGCAAGGTAAGCTTTCGTGACCTCGGTTTAGCCATTTTGATGTTCCACCATGTCCCATGGGGATGGGTTTATGCATGCTGTGTTACATGCTTTGATTATTTTGAAATGCTGTTGAGCTGTTTATATGTAATGAGCTATTATGATATGCATGTGGTGTCCACCTATACGGTAAGCCTGAGTATGTAGTACATACAAGATGGTGAGGCTGTGGTGAGGTACGGGTAGCGTCCTGGTACTCATGTAGGCATAGACGTATTCCTACATTTCTCTGGCCAGTAGATTTGATATGCACACATGACATGATTAATTGCTGCATCGCATAGTTTTGGAACTTATATTGTAAACACTGTTTTTAGAACTTATATTACACATGTAAGTGAGCTTGGGGTGGAGACTCCTTGAGGACCCCTTGTCTTACTGAGATTTCTTGTTAGAGATCTCACCCCACGTTTGGGGACGCTTATTTCAGGATCAGGTAATGTTGAGGGCTCAGGTGGCAGGAGGCCAGAGTTGAGCTGATTGATGATATGCTGACTGCTATTATGTTTTCCTACTGTTGTTTATGTTTCTGCTGAGTTTATGTTATGACTGTTATTGGGCGTTGTTGCCTTATTTGGTGAGCATGGGGTTTGTCCATGCCACATGGTTTGACTATTGTCTTTTGGTTTAATGCTGTAATTAAAGTATCAGGATTTTGACCCAGGCCTTGTGTAGACCTGTGGCTTTAGATACTCACTTATATTTATGTACGAGGTATTCAGTTAGTTGTCTTGCAATTTACATACAGGCAGTATTTTTATGAAAATGATTAAGTAATCAAGCTGGTTAAAGTTAATGACGTCATAATTGAATTTAAGAAAAAGTTATTCCGCATTTTAATTAAGCGTGGCTTAATACGATATGGTGTTAACAAACCGGGTTAACACGGGCTGTTACATCAGCAATTGGAGAATTCCCAAATTAACCTCTAACTGAATGAAGAGCGGGTCACGTGGATGCAGTTAGTTAAATTGGGGAGAGCGGTGCAAAAAGGTCTATCGGGAATTTGGACGTGGAATTGGACCTGAGAGAGAGTAGAGCCTCTCCTAATTGCTCTATAACTTTATCCTTTCATTGTACAGTCACTTGTTAATTTCCTTTTCACTGTAATTGTCTCTATTCACTGTCATTTGGGTTGTTATGTTCTTTGAAACTTCATGAATATATAGAAATTTCCTGTTCTCTGGTGTTAGTTCTGTATTTGTGCTGTAAGACTCTATCATATGTCTTCAAGGATTCTTCACAGCCCTTAGTCCTTAGGGTAGGAGCTTGGACAGGTTTATTTTTACGACCACCTTTTAGTGTTCACTCCATTGTCTATTTAAGTGTGTCTTAGCAGTTATGCAAATGATTGGGCTTCACATTTTGTCTTTTATGTGTTTCTGCTAAGAGGACATCTAGTCCAAGTATGTTTGTTTTGTTATTGTTTCCTTTACATAACACTTGTTTTAATAAAAAAAAAAAAAAAAAAAAACCATATTTTGTATTTTAGTGCTCAAAATCCCGAAATCTGGATTTTGCAATTAGATTTTGCAATGAATAAAAAGTTGGTTGGAACTATATGATCCCCTCCCAACTGAATTGTATCTACAGCATCAATTGAGTTCAGAAAGCTGCTACATTTTAGTGTTGTTTGCTTCATGTTTATGCAATCATGCCACTTCTAACACTAATACTGTTTCAATTTAGTTTAGCTGGTACTTGTCATCAGCTGACAAAGTGTTAGTAAAATTGTTTAGCTGATAATTTACATGACAATATGATCATTGCTTATCAGGGCGCTGGAAGAAGACAATCCAATCTTTCAAGGAAGATCGTTGCATGTTAAGCCAGCCAAACAAAGACCTTCAAACTATGATGGGTATGTAAAATATTGCATTATGAACAGTTTTGAAATTGTGATGTCTTTCATTTTATGTTATCATGACAGTTTATGGTTTTGCCTGCAGTAGGAACAATGTTTCAAAGGACCAAAGAACTAAAACTCTCAAAAAACGGAGAGAGGAAGAGAGGAAGTCGGCTGAAGCCAGTGGAGATACCAGAGCATGGAATAGTTCGTTCATGCGCCCTGATACAGTATGTTTGTTGAAACTCAACAAATTGCAATCGATGGTTCTATGATTTCAGCATTTATGGAGTAAAAAACAGTACATTAAAATTCTAAATTATCCTTATCGTTATCTTTATTTTTTTAACAAAAATCACAACTTGTTCTGGTTAGTTTTCAGTTTTTCACCATTCTTGTGCTGTCCTTTATGTGTTTTGCTGCTTTAGTTCATAAACAAATTTTCACTTGTCCCTCATGGAACAAGTTAGTTGTGGGGTTAGGGTTTTCCTTGTTTGTGCAGTTTTCCCAATTCACTGGTTGAAGAGGACTGCTCTCATTTTTAGGATTGCCTTCAAATAAATGAAACATAATCTGACTAATAAAGGAAACAAATAATTACATAATTTGACTATTAAAGGAAACAAATATTTACAGATATCTTCCATATTTACAACATCTTGTTTTCCTATGATGAAACTAACGTCACTGTGTTGCTGATTTTACTTCCTAAAAATGTTTTTGGGTGATGCTCTCTTTTGGTCTGAGGTTGCTTGTTTCCTTATACATATTTTTAATCATGTCTTGATGTTAATAGGTTATGGAATACATTGCCCGGAAATATGGTGTCAGTAAAAGTGATTTACTTGACCCAGAAGCTAATGATCTTGCTGTACGTATTGCTCTGGGAGAAACTCAAGTGATTTTTGAGACAAAAAAGGCATTTACAAATGCCGGAGTGAATGTGGAGTCTTTGGAGGAACTTGCCAATGGAAAAGTTGATGGCTTAAAAAGAAGTAACCATGTGATTTTAGTGAAGAACTTGCATTACGGTTCTACAAAAAATGAACTTGCAAAGAAGTTTGGGAAATTCGGTAATTTGGACAAAATAATTCTCCCTCCCACAAAGACATTGGCCCTGGTGTGTTTTTCCTCTCTCCTCACATTTTATGAAGGTTATGATGTGCCTCTGCTTTTTTTTTTTTTTTTTTGGGATATTTGATAGCTTATAATCCTATGTATACCCTAGTTTTTTTTTTTTTTTTTTTTGCTTACTTTTCTTTTTAAGTTGAATGGTGAACTTTGCCTTCAGCAGTGAGGTATTTGTAAAGTTGTTGTTCTTAGTATTACTCGTTAATTGTATAATGATATTTATGCAAAGCTTTGAATTATTTGGAGATGATATTTCAGGTTGTTTTCATTGAACCAGAGGAAGCTTTAGCAGCTTTTAAACATTTACGTTACACGCGTTACAAGTAAGATTATATTTTTTTCATGAGTCCCCTTCAGCAGCGTTAAATAATATTTTCTTTTGCTTCTATTCAATAGGTGCTGCAAAGCCTCTTCTTCCTTGATTTTTTTTTAAGTACATTCTTCTTCCTTGATTTAATGAAGGTTATTTATTTGTTTCATATTCTATTCAACGTAGGGATGCTCCATTATACTTGGAGTGGGCTCCTTCCAATGTTCTTAGCCCAAGTGCAACATCTAAAAATAATGAAATGAATAGTGCAATTGATGAAAATGATGCCAAGCGGCTGATATTGGAGCAACACGTGGAAAGAATATCAGATGTGGACATTGATCCAGACAGGGTAGAGGTATGACCTATTAAATTGTTTTCTTTCATCATTCATTTACTGTAGTTTTGTACAATCTTGTCTGATCCTCTGTAAAAATTCTTTTGGGAGAATTGATACAAGATTGCAAAAGAGAAAGAAGAATAAGGTCAAATGATAAATATAAGCATAGAAATGTATCAGCGGAACTTTTAGATGCAAGTGACAATAAAACAAGGATAGCAATGAGATATTAATTTTACATTTTACTACCTTGGAAGTCTTACGTTGGCAAATTATCTAATGCTCATAGGATCAAGACTCAAAATATTAAAACAATGGACAGATATTGGAGATATGAGTATTTAACCCCTTATAAATTTTAAAAGTTGAAAAATTTCTTTTCTTTTTGATATTTTTTGCTGTAGCACGAGTCTTTAGCCCCCTACAAATTTTACTCTCTTATTCAAGGCTCCTACTCATTTCTGTTTTGGCTCCTTCAATACTTTCTTTCTATCTATGTCAATAGGTACAGTACCCCAAAATGTAATATCATTTTCTATATTAAATTATTCTTTAGTTGATGTGTGTAGTCCAACGTAGCACGGACACGCTTTTTGTGTCAAAATTTACGTGTCGGACACGTGTCCGACACGGACACGTTCCGACACGCTCGGACACGCGTCCGACACGTGGTCAACATTTGGGGACACGTATGTCAACTCTCCGACACGTTCCGACACGTTTTTCGGACATGCAGTCAACCTTTTCTGACACGCAGTCAACGTTCGGACACGCTGGGACACGTTTTGGACACGCTGGGACACGTTTTTTTTTTTAATCTTAATTTTATTTTATTAACTAAATAAAAAATAATTTATAAATTAATTTTTTTCTATTATGAAATATGATATGAAAAATTAACAAAGTACAAAAAATTATTTTTATTTTTATTTATGTTATGAAATTTAAATATTTGATTAGTTATATTACTTATCATGGACTCTTATATGTATTAAATATAAATTATATTATATATATTAAAATTTTTATTTAATATCAAAACGTGTCCCAACGTGTCCAAATATGACATTTTTTAGAATTAACGTGTCGGCGTGTCGTGTCGTGTCGTGTCCCGTGTCCGTGTCCGTGCATCATAGGTGTAGTCAATGTCATTGAGCATTTTATATTTAATAAAATAAGGCTGTCATTTTAGTTGCCTCTCCTCTTCCCCTTCTACCCCTATATATTCTATTAAGCAACCATATAACGGAAAAAGACTCCCTAAATCTTCTTCCACGCATATTAGTTATACCCATCAGCATAGGAGATAAATCTGATCCTCTATATCACTCATATAGAAATATACTGTTTTTCTTCCTAATGGGGTCAACAAACAATTAATTATAACAAGTTGAATATAAAAAGAAATAAAATAGAATAAACAAAATATATATATAAGCCAATATTATTTATAAATTATAAAAAAAAAAAAATAAGAAGAGTAGTTTTCTATCAGATTATTTTGTTTACAAGCCAATATTAATTTTGAGATTATTGAAATTAGTGGCTGCTAACTAATTCATAGTGCTTGTTCTTCTATTGTTGATTAACCTATCATGCTTCAGGCTAAGTCCCTGTTTGTCAAGAACCTCAATTTCAAGACAACACATGAGAGTCTGAGGAAGCATTTTACTGAACACATAAAAGAGGGAAGAATTTTGAGTTTCAAGGTAATGGGCTTCAGTGCTAACACCTTACTCTTTTTTACTTTACTTCTTTTTTATAGTTTTGTTTTGCTGTCCCAAATAGGTGGTGCAGAAGAAGCACTTGAAAAATGGGAAAAATGTTTCTACGGGATATGGATTTGTTGAGTTTGACTCCACGGAGACAGCTACGAATGTTTGTAGAGATTTACAGGTGCATACACATTTGAATCAAACTATGCATGTTATATGCATTTTTAGATCTTAATTCTTGTTCTGTTTTTATTTTTATTTTTTATCTGTGTGTTTAGGGGACTGTTTTGGACGGGCATGCTCTTATTTTACAACTTTGTCATGCCAAGAATGACGGGCAAGTACGAAAGACAGTTGAGAAGGAGAAGAGTTCTATAAAATTGCTTGTAAGAAATGTTGCTTTTGAGGCAACAAAGAAGGACCTGAGACAGTTGTTTAGCACGTTTGGCCAGGTGATTACTATTAAAAATGATAGTTTGCGCCAATCGCTAATAAATATTTTTTCTTTCTCCTGTCCAAGTTATAACTGAATGCATGTATTACAAGTAATGACACATTCTAAGGAAAGTATACTAACTTCCAGAAGTTATCTTAAATCTGTGGTCGATCCATCCAATGAAACTGTTGATCCATTTCAGCCAAAATGTGTAGGTTTAGTTCTCTAGTGCAAATATGCTGTGTTTGCTTTTCACTCATGTTTGATGGCTCAAAACCGTGCAGATTAAAAGCTTAAGGTTGCCAAAGAAGTTGGGAAATCATAAAGGCTTTGCTTTTGTAGAGTATGTTACTCAGCAGGAGGCACAAAAAGCTCTTGAAGCACACTCACGCACCCACCTGTATGGTAGGCGTCTGGTAAGTGAAACTAATTATGGATTTGAGAAATTCTATTTAGTGAATCCCCTTTACAGCCCCTTCCTCCCCCCCCTTGTTTTTATGTGGTGTCGAAAGGTCTGTTAATATTTGAAATTAATGGTCCTTATTATTTTCAGGTGATAGAGCGCGCCAAAGAAGGTGATAGTTTGGAAGAACTAAGGGCTCGAACAGCTGCTCAATATAATGAACAAAATGGATTTCAAAATTCTACTAAATTATCGAAGAAAAGGAAGCACATTGGCAATTTTGATGAAGAAAAGGTGAAGTTTCAAAGGATTGCTGATTAGTAGCCACCAAAGATTTAAATATCATTGGGGAGTGCTTGGTAGGTGAAAAAAAAATTCCTAAAAAAATGGAATGGGAAAAATTATTTGTCTATTTTGATAGGAGGAAAACTAAAAATATGGCTAAATTTTTTTTTTCATCATTTGCTTTTCCAAGTAAAATAGTTGGGGAAGATTACCAATTGAAGGGGTGTAATTTTTTTTTCTCATGAGGTGAGAAAATTAACATACAACATCCATAAAATTAACTTAATGTTTCTGGAAAAATTTTAGTTTACCAAACACCTTTTAATAACTTATCAAGGAAAAAAATTTCTCATCATATTTCTGGAAATTTTTTTTTCTTGATAAAAAAAAAATTTCTTCTATCAAATGCCCCATAAAATCCAGAGATGACAATTTTGTTGTAGGTTGTAGGTTATATATATCTTGCCATGGTGCCCCTTAAATGTATTTACATCGTCTGAAAGTTGGAGAAAAAGGCTATTAAAAGATTATTGGTTGCGTGACTGCTGACAAGTAGATTTTACGAATTATGATGCACTGCGTCAATATTATAAGGAGTAACAAACTGGGTGCACATAGAGCATTCCACTTTATGGTATCCGAGGTTTTAGTTCAGGAGACCTTATAGCTGGTGTACATGTAAGTGTTCTAGAGAGAAGGGAGAGTTGTCAATGAGAGTGTATCCTGATGATGCATATATCATATATATTCATCAAAACTTAAACTAAATATTCATCAAATCGAAAAATCAAAGCAAAACAGAAAAGCCAATCAAACCAAATCATTGTAAATCAAACTAAGGTTCATAAATAAATAAAAAATTGAAAAAAAAAATGAACAATACTTACCAAATGAGCAATTGATGTCTTGTGAACCCATCACACGTGTTAAGAGTGTTAGTCCCACATTGTGTGTGTCTCATAGTGTTAGTCCCACATTGTGTGTGTCTCATTGTATTCTTCAATTGGTTTGCTATATAATAGAACCAATGTTGTGTAGTTTAACACAACAAGGATTACTATCAATTCCTCTTGTATCTTGATATTTAACATGGTATCTAGAGCCTAACAAGAGGAATCTTAATCCGCTTAACTTAGTTCTCTTTTCCATAATTTCTATATGGTTATAGAGAGATATCACCCTCCTTGAGGGATTCTCGTTGTTATTTCTTTTTCGGGTTTTTCTTAGTATGCTCTGTGACTGCAGCTTAGACTGATCTGTCACATCAGAAAAGAATGATCCTTGGGAAGCTGTTGGGTTGACCGCCATTGATCGACCACCGTTGACTGCCGTCTTCGTTGACTTTTTTGATGACTTTCTGGCGACTTTTCTGACGACCCACTAGCGTCTCCGACGACCCACCGCCGTGTCCGGCGACTTTTCCGATTATTTCCATGTTGCTGATGGTCATTCCAGCACAGTTGTCTTTGCCGATGATAATTCCGGCACCGAAGTTCCTCTTGAGGGGGAGCACTTTCCATGTTGCTGATGGTCATTCCAGCACAGTTGTCTTTGCCGATGATAATTCCGGCTCCGAAGTTCCTCTTGAGGGGGAGCACTTTCCATGTTGCTGATGGTCATTCCAGCACAGTTGTCTTTGCCGATGATAATTCCGGCACCGAAGTTCCTCTTGAGGGGGAGCACTTTCCATGTTGCTGATGGTCATTCCAGCACAGTTGTCTTTGCCGATGATAATTCCGGCTCCGAAGTTCCTCTTGAGGGGGAGCACTTTCCATGTTGCTGATGGTCATTCCAGCACAGTTGTCTTTGCCGATGATAATTCCGGCTCCGAAGTTCCTCTTAGGGGGAGCACTTTCCATGTTGCTGATGGTTATTCCAGCACAGTTGTCTTTGCCGATGATAATTCCGGCTCCGAAGTTCCTCTTGAGGGGGAGCACTTTCCATGTTGCTGATGGTCATTCCAGCACAGTTGTCTTTGCCGATGATAATTCCGGCTCCGAAGTTCCTCTTGAGGGGGAGCATTTTCCATGTTGCTGATGGTTATTCCAGCACAGATGTCTTTGCCGATGATCATTCCGGCATCTTCCATGTTGATGTTCATTCCGACGCCATTTTTAGCACATTGTTGATTTTTGGTTTCTCATATAGGAGATTTATTTTGATGTTATGTTACTTGGTCATTTCATTTTGTTGATGTAGCACTGTTGCTTTTGGTTCCTAATAGGAGTATTATTTATGTATCAAGCTTGTAGCATATGATCTATATGCTACAGCTTGAGGGGGAGTGTTAAGAGTGTTAGTCCCACATTGTGTGTGTCTCATAGTGTTAGTCCCACATTGTGTGTGTCTCATTGTATTCTTCAATTGGTTTGCTATATAATAGAACCAATGTTGTGTAGTTTAACACAACAAGGATTACTATAAATTCCTCTTGTATCTTGATATTTAACAACACGATTACAACAAGATTTTGGGCAAAAATCACGAAGGAGAATACTTAGGGTATGTATGGGATAATCGATTATGGTATCGGTTATAACCATTGGGTTAAATGGGGTTTTAAAAAAAGTCCCTCCCGCAAGTTGGTCAACGGTCAATTTTTTTTTGAATATGTAATTGATTAAATACAGTAAAAAAAAGGGCGGATTCGTGGAATGTTTTGGGTAAAAGGTAAATTAATTATTTTTTAATTAATGAAAGATATAATAGTCAAAAAGTCCAATAATGCAGGTATTGAAAACTTTTGTATGTGAATTTACAGAGACGGAGAATATATAAACTAACGTTGTTGTTTATTTATTTTTGTATATTTGCTGGGAAAGGAAATTATAAAAACAATCAATCTTATGAGCACAAGATCAAGATCAAGATCGAGAAACTTTAGACTAAATTTTTGCTCATTTTGATTTGATAAAGAAGTTTTGATAGGTTAAGATCAACGGAGGCCATTGGTTACGAAAAAGTTGCGTAGTTTGTCTATATCTATGTCGCGTATGAAATCCTGAAATGCAGACCAATGATTGGTCACCGGCGGTAAGATGCTAGTGTTGAATCCCTTTCTTTCGGTGGAACTACATCATCATTTTATGATGTTGATGCTGTCCTAATCTAACCCAAATTAGTTAACGCCCTTTAAACAAACAAATAAACCAGCTACTATATTACCCATGTCTTCTTACTTTGAAGTAATGTATTTACTATTTAGACTATCACAAATTAAATGAATCTTGAGCCATCAAATCCCATCAATGTCAAACAAATACTTTATTCAAAGGTGAATAATAAATTCTTGACTGAATTTGTTTTCATGATGGAATTAATGACCATGCATGCACTAGTCTAGTAGCATATGGGTCACGGTGACCTATGTATGTGTAAATGGAGCTCAAGACAAAGGTCATGAATTCTATTAATCAGATAAGTGGGCCTGCAGCAAGGGGAGGCCCAACTCAAAATATTCTCCCAACATGGACCAAATATGGTAGGGGCCCAAACTCATAATAACCCTCATCCAAACATATCTCATATGAATGGGACAATCTTGACTCATAATCAGGCCAACAATGGGGAATGGGAAAATGTCTCTGTAACTCTTCATGTTCCTTTAGACTCATTCTGTATGTTTGATGATTGGGAATGACAACTATTCTTGGTATGAAATCAATACAATGTTAAGGCATATTATAGATAACGTGGTCAATAGCGAAGACTCTAAAGTCTAAGGCATAAGTTTCTCTTACATAACTTGACCTCTCCCTAAATTATATAATTAGGGGCGTTTTTTTATTTTATTTTATTTTTTTTAAAAAATAAACCCTCTCATATTTATATAATTTAGGAAACTCAAAAAAAAAAAAAAAAGGAAGCAAAGGTCGTACATGTTATGGGGAACCTTTTTCTTTTATGTGTGAAGAGTAAAATATTTACAGAATAGAACTATTTTTTTTTTTATGAAATGAATACATAATTGTTTATTTTATTTTCTTATACAATATAAAATATAAGATTTAAAGCCTCACAAATTAAATGGAATATGAAACAATTTCATTCGTGTACCTGCACTTCTGGTTTATAATTAAAATTAACTAGTATTTAACGGAATATTCTTCATAAAAATAACTTTATCCAAAATGGTGGTCCTTTATAGTAAAATCCATATCTTTAACCTCTGACGTGCGCCACCGCCAATATCAAGGTTTGGATAAATTTATAACCAATTTATAATTAACTTTTTGGCTGGAAATTTATAAAAGAATTTGACCACTGCTTAACGGATTATTCTTCATAAACCAAAGTGAGGCGAATAGTAAATTATTATTTTGGATAAAGTTATATTTATAAATTTTTTGTTTATAAATTTTTACAAATTACATTATATTTGACTGATTATATATTAATCAAGAATATATGATTGGTCATACTTAATATAATTTATAAAAAAAATTATAAATGAATTTTTTCCCATTATTTGGACTTGTATTTTATTTGAGCTTGCTTTACCGCTTTATCTCACAACTTATCATAGTTTAGCCATATGTATGGGAATTGATTACACATCACGACCAGGAAAGAATGCATGATTTAATAAAATTGATAACAACCAATATAAAAATTGATAACAACCAATATAAAAATTGATTCGAAAGCCACTTTTTTTTATCAGAGCGTCATTTCCGGACAAGGCTTCAACTACACCACTCTGATTAATTAATAATCATGTGCGTAATTATTTATTCTAATAAGAAAGGCCTACTATGATTACATTTTTTTTTTTAAATAGTATGACTACATTTTGATCGTTATCAAAAAGCTTACACACGCCATCAAACATGAAGAATAACAAACATGTGATTATTGTCGCTTTTGCAATCTTACCCGACTCAATCAAATCAGTCAATTAATTGATAAACCCAATGAAAAATCTAAAAAAAAAATCCTCACACAATTGCCTCTCCTTTTAACCGATTAAATTATGTCTAAGACTTATTTGTTCTAGTCAATATAATTACTTTTTCTTGATTAAGAAAAAGTATTTCGCAATCAAAGGTTTTCTAATTGTTGCATCACGGCAATGGCTAACAAACATTTTCTTCTCATTCTCAATCTCAAGTGTGAGCCAGTTGTATTTACTCCAAACCAACCAAATACAAATTGTGCATGGGAATTATTTTATTATATATATATTTTTTTCTATATAGGATGACAAGGCACCGGCCTTTGAGGGAAGGGTAGAAGACCAAGTTTTAGAGGCTGCAAAATACAAAAGAGTAGCGTTTGACTTCAACCATGTCCCTTCATGGGGCCACAACCACGAGTCACCAATTTGTCTGTAATAGACAAAGAACAATATTAGTTACACATAATTACCAACTGATACAATATGCTTGTTATTAGGCCTATTAAACTTTGTGAAAAACTAATGTTACATGTGGTAATTTTCTCTCCTACACACCCTTCGATAACTGTGTCATCTTTTTCTTTTCTTTTCTTTTTATTTTTCAGATGGTGGAGCCCATAAATTTGTCTCTATGACATAAGATAACTTATCTCCTTTAACATGTCTTAGTTTTCTTGAAACTCATATTATACAAAAACTGCCTTTTACAATTGAGTCTTTCCATCTTATATATGATGATGGAAGCGGTAAGTAATTAATGGAAAGGATAACCAATCCTAACAAACCCAACAACTTCTAAACAGAAAGCTAACAAGCCTAACAACCTGTTGAAACTAAAAAACAGTTACAAACTAAACAGAAAGCTAGCAGCCTAACGGTTTGAACTTATCTCTCCACATCAGCTGTGGCATCTGCATTAGGGTATATTAACATCCCCCCACAAGTTGGACTATATATATTTAAAAGACCCAACTTGGACACAGCCTTTTGGAAGGCAGTAACATGCAAGGACTTTGTGAAGATGTCTGCAACCTGGGCTGAAGAAGTAACAGGTAACAGGTGAATGAGCTTCTGAACAACTTTTTCACGAACAACATGGCAATCCAGTTCAACATGCTTTGTACGCTCATGGAAAGATGGGTTATGTGAAAGATAAATCGCAGAGTTGTTATCACAGTATACAGAAATAGGTTGGCTTAGAGGTAAACAGAAATCCTTGAGAAGACAAGAAATCCATTGCAGCTCACAAGAAAGACTAGCCAATGCTCTATATTCTGCCTCACATGAAGAACGCGAAACCGTTGTTTGCTTTTTGGATTTCCAGGATATAAGGGCTGAACCAAGGAATACACATTGACCGGTGATAGAGCGGCGTGTGTCTAGGCAGCAAGCCCAATCCGAATCTGAGAAGCCTGATAGCTTTAAGTTGTTTTTGGAAGGAAAGAACAACCCAGTGCCAGGTGAACTCTTGATGTAACGTAGAATGCGAAGTGCAGCAGAATGATGAACATCTGTAGGATGTGAAACAAACTGACTTAACTGCTGGACTGAAAACATAATATCGGGTCTTGTAGTTGTTAAATATAAAAGCCGCCCAACAAGACGACGATATGGAGATGGATCATTTAAAGGAACACCCGATGACCTATGAAGTTTAGAAGAAGCATCCATGGGAGTAGATGCAGGCTTGGCAGCAAGAAGACCACTGTCGGATAGAAGCTCAAGGGCATATTTACGTTGATTGAGAACAATCCCTTTACTGGACCGAGAAATTTCAAGGCCAAGAAAATACCTTAAGGAACCGAGGTTCTTGATCCTGAACTGTTGATCCAGAAAAGACTTCACACGATGGATTTCAGCCATATTGTTACCAGCTAGAACAACATCATCAACGTATATGAGCAAGGCAGTAAAATGAGTACCAACCTTAAGTGTGAAGAGAGAATGATCAGCAGAAGATTGAGTGTAGCCTAAAGAAGATAAGGCAGAAGTCAACTTCGAATGCCATTGACGGCTAGCCTGTTTTAGGCCATAAAGGGACTTCAACAATTTACAGACTTGAGTAAGAGTACTGGTAGAAGATCCGGGTGGAAGAACCATATAAACCTCCTCATCTAAATCGCCATGAAGGAAAGCATTATTGACATCCAACTGTTCAAGATGCCAATTATGTGCAGCAGCAAGAGCCAAGAGTGTGCGCACAGTTGTAAGCTTGGCTACTGGTGAAAAAGTGTCAAAATAGTCTATTCCTCCTACTTGGGTGTAGCCCTTTGCAACAAGACGGGCTTTATGCCTTTCAATCGATCCATCAGCAAGATATTTGGTTTTGTACACCCATTTACAACCAATGGGTGTTTTCCCAGGTGGTAAATCTACCAATTTCCAGGTCTGATTTAGAGCAAGGGCCTGTAATTCTGCCTTCATGGCATCCTGCCAACAAGGGTATTTAACGGCTTCACTATATGACTTAGGTTCTGTTTGCATGGATATAGCAGAACAGAAGCTATGGAACTTCGAAGAGCAGTGTTGATATGAAAGAACATCGTGTAAGGGGTATTTAATGGGAGGAGAATTGGCTTGAATGAAATTGCAATGAAAGTTCTGAAGATATGAAGGTGGATTTCGGGTTCTAGAGGAACGTCTAGGCTGCATTTGATCAACAGCATGATTGGGAGGATGAGGTAAGGGTGAGGGAATTGGGTTGGGTGAAGGAATCGGATCATGGCAACAAGTATTACGCATAGATGGTAAAGGAAAGTCAAGGGAAGGAAGAAGTTGGGGTAAAACAGGTTGCTGTGTGAGGGAATGGTCTGGTGATGGTGTAAGTGAAGAAAAAGGAAAGACAGACTCATATAGGACAGTATCTCGTGATATGAATATCAGTTTAGAGGATAGGTCATAAAGGATATATCCTTTGGTGGTTTGTGACTGTCCTAGATAAACACATTTGCGAGCTCTAGGAGATAGCTTTTGTCTATGAGAGGTAAGGGTAGATGCATAGGCAAGACAACCAAAAACTCTAAGGTTGAGCAATGTAGATGGTTTGGAGTGTAGGATTTCATATGGTGACTTGTGTTGCAGTAAAGGAGTAGGAAGATCATTAATGATCAACACTGCTTGTGAGACTGCATAGTTCCAAAGTGAATGAGGTATAGATGCTTGAAAAGCAATAGCTCTTGTTACATTCATAATGTGTTGGTGCTTCCTTTCTACCAAGCCATTTTGTTGTGGTGTTTCCACACAACTTGTTTGATGAACAATTCCCTTTTGAGAGTAGAATTCTGGCATGAGGAACTCCTTCCCATTGTCTGTTCGAATGCATTTTAAAGATAGACCAAATTGATTGTCAATGAGTTTAACAAAGTTTTGTAGTAGTTGTCGTGTCTCACTTTTATATACCATGAAAATAACCCAAGTGAATCTAGAAAACTCATCAACCAAAGTCAAAAAGTATCTATATCCATTAATAGCTGGAACTGAAAATGGTCCCCAAATGTCAACATGTAGCCTTGCAAAAATTCTATCAACCGAAGAGCTACTGACAGGAAATGGCAATCTCTTTTGCCTAGCAAAGTGACAAATATCACATGGCTTTACATGTAAATTTGGAATGAAAGAAAACTGAGAAACAACATGCTTCAATGTATTCTCTGAGACATGACCCAATCTGAGGTGCCACAACCAGGAATCATCTTTTTTATTGGAATGGAAACATTTATGAAAATTTTGAGAGCTCGAGGTAGATTGTGTAGAAGCAGTATTCATGACAAAGAGACCTCCCTTTCTTCTAGCTGTACCAATCGTCCTCAAACTGATTTTCTGCTTGATTAAACAATGTGATGCATGAAAAACCAAGAAGCAGTCAGCACTTTCAAGCAATCTTGTGACAGATATAAGGTTTACCTTGAATGTTGGTATATATAACACATCCTTTAGACTAAGAGTAGGAGAAATATCCACAATACCAGCATGTGAAGTAATTACAAAGGATCCGTCGGGCAAGAAAACAGAAACTGGTGTGATCTTGCGCATAGATTTAAACATGGATTGCATATATGATATGTGATTTGTGGCTCCTGTATCTATGAGCCACTGTATTGAAAATTTACCTGTCATATGAAGGTTCTCATCAAATTGAGTTGTTTGTGCCATATTTGTTGAGTGAGTGGAATTGTTGTGCTGCATATAAGCCATAAATTCTTCATATTTCTCCTGTGAAATAGACACCTGTGGAGTTGATGCATCATGACCTCCATTTACAGTGTCTTTGTTATGGTCAGTTTGAGTAGCATTGCTTGAGCTTTGAGAATTCTTGGATCTGTAACCTTGAGGAAAACCATGCTTGAAATAGCATGTATCTATGGTGTGATTTGTCTTCTTGCAATTGGTGCAATATTTGTTACTGATATTTGTGCCTCGTCCAGCTGTGAATCTTCCTCCTTTTCCTCTATATGGAACAGCATGACCACGTGGAGCTTCTGATGAGCTAGCGAAAACCTTTATCTCGTTTATGTTGTTGCCATGCGTATCTGCTCTCAATTGTCTTTCTTGTTGTTGAACAAGAGAAAAAACTCGATTTACGCTTGGGAGTGGAGACATAAGCATAATTTGTGAACGAACTTGTGCAAAGTTTTCATTGAGACCTCTTAGGAACCTTATGACTTGATCTGTTTCCCTGCGTTCTCGTGTTTGAGCCAAAGTTCCACACGTGCATGGTGAAATTGGCCTAAGGTTATTAAATTCATCCCAAAGACCTTTCAAAATAGTAAAGTAGTCAGAAACTGATTTATCACCTTGGTTAGTTTGGAAGAGATCTTCTTGCAAATCTGCAATGCGAAAGGTGTCAGACTGGGAAAAGCGATCCTTCAGATCGTTCCATACATCATATGCTTTATCAATCCAGAGGATGGATTGCACAACAGACTCAGCAATGGACTTGTGAAGCCAGGAGAGGACCATTGTGTTGCATCTTTCCCAAGCAGGAAAAATCACAGCGTCTTCTGCAGGAGCAGCAATTGTGCCATTGACGAACACAAATTTATTTTTCGAAATCAATGCCACTTTCATGGCTCTAGACCAAGCATGATAGTTCTTTCCATTCATCAATGGAGAAACAAGAATCAAGGATGGTGATTCATTGGGATGAAGATAGTATGGATCTGATAAATGGTTCTGATTTTGTTCTGCCATGGTTGATTGACAAGAAAGATTTTATCAAAGAAGAAGAAGAGGAAGAAGAAACCAGAGAATATCGCGGAGTATGGTGGATGGCCCAGAGCATTAGAGCTCTGATACCATCTTAGTTTTCTTGAAACTCATATTATACAAAAACTGCCTTTTACAATTGAGCCTTTCCATCTTATATATGATGATGGAAGCGGTAAGTAATTAATGGAAAGGATAACCAATCCTAACAAACCCAACAACTTCTAAACAGAAAGCTAACAAGCCTAACAACCTGTTGAAACTAAAAAACAGTTACAAACTAAACAGAAAGCTAGCAGCCTAACGGTTTGAACTTATCTCTCCACATCAGCTGTGGCATCTGCATTAGGGTATATTAACAACATGAGATTAATAAAACCCTTAAACTTTTTATATGCCTGCATATTGATGCCATGACGAAGGGAGTGATCGCCGGTGCGAAAGGGCATAGATAAGGAGCTGCTTCTGGCTTCCAGCGACGGGTACGTGAATGAATCAAATCAACACCCGAAAGAGAGGGATTCCAGAGACTATGCTGGTATGGAACGGTACAGTTTGGGATAGCTTATAAGAATTAATTGGTACTACCTATACTAACAAGATACATCTATTTTCGGTAGCCCACCGGAACGGAAGAAGTTAAACGTGCTTGACTTGGAGCAATTCTGGGATTGGTGACCTCCTAGGAAGTTTTCTCAGGAAGTATGCGAATGAGAAAAAAATATACTGAAAAGTCTCATGTTATTATGTGGGGATAGTCTTGAAGACTCTCGTTACACCTTGAATGTAAGAAACATGATTTCAAGAATAATTTATGCAACAATTCATGCAACTTATTTGACTTTTGAGGAAGCCACCGTCAATTAACAAGAACATCCCCTGCCCACCCATGTTAAAAAATTGGGCTACATACATAGCTTTTCCTACTGCTGGTTATCATATTATAATATACGGAAATTATACTTTTGTGACAGGAAAGCAAAATTTTTTCCCATAAAGAGTTCGTTTTCTCTGTGTCAACTAATTATTTTGTTTTATAAAATATGGATCCCATACTTGATTTGTTTCTGCTTTTTTTCTCTCATTTTGTCCTTCAACATATGGAACTATAATATATTCTATTCTGTTATTTATTGTATTGAATTAGGCGTTTTGGTGGGAAAAGCATGTGACCAGTGTATAACATTATTGCCATTAAAAAAATGTTCTGGCTAACCTTTGGTCTTTTTCATAATTAGTTTGTTAGGTAAGCTAATAATTTTTATTTTATTCAACCACTCACATATCACAATCTACTTAATCAATGAGGATAAGCCTCTCAAATAGACTGTTTTGATTACTATTATGAGATTGATTTTTTTTGTTTTTTTGGTAGACTATTATCAGATTGATTTACTATCCTGAAGACTATGATGTAATAATGTGGGTATTGGAAACTTTGTACGTGAATTTACAGAGACGGAGAATATATAAACTGTATTTTTGTATATATGCTGCCAAAAGAAATTATAAAAACAATCAATCATATGAGCACAAGATCAAGATCGAAAAACTTGGGTATATCAAAAAAAAAAAAAAAAAAAATCAATCATATGAGCACAAGATCAAGATCAAGATCGAGAAACTTTAGACTAAATTTTTGCTCATTTTGATTTGATAACGAAGTTTTGATAGGTTAAGATCAACGGAGGCCATTGGTTATGAAAAAGCTGCATAGTTTGTCTATATCTATGTCACATATGAAATCCTGAAATGCAGACCAATGATTGGTCACTGGCCGTAGGATTCTACCTAACAACAACAATGTTGAATCCCTTTCTTTCGGTGGAACTACATCATCATTTTATGATGTTGATGTTGTCCTAATCTAACTCAAATTAGTCAACGCCCTTTAAACAAACAAATAAACCAGCTACAATATTATTACGCAAGTCTTCTTACTTTGTGGTACTGTATTTACTATTTTGATTAGCACAAATTAAATGAATCTTGAGCCATCAAATCCCATTAATGTCAAACAAATACTTTATTCAAAGGTGAATAATAAATTCTTGATTGAATTTGTTTTCATGATATAATTAATGACCATGCATGCACTAGGCTATAGAGTAGCACATGGGTCACCTATGTATTTTTAAACGGAGCTCAAGACAAAGCTCATGAGATCATTTCTTGTCCTGAGTCTCAATCCTTTACTATTTTCATCTCCATTCTTTTCTCACTCACATCTTCAAAGGTTAGAAAGTTCTGTCAAAAAAAAAAAAAAAAATTAGAAATCAAGGAGAAGCAGCACTGATTGGATCAATTACAGTCATCAGGTATGACTTATATATTTAAGGTCATGAAGCTTCTCAGTGTGAGTTAGAGTCTTAATGACCATATAAAATTCATATATAAGCCTCCATATTTGTCTCATTATTACTCCAATGTGTTCCTTCACATGCCCCTTCCTATTCTTGCGGCATAAAATATCTTTCATCTTTGGCTTCTCAATGTAGTACCAAACAAGATTTTTCTTACATCCTTTCCACGTGATGTGATGCTGCTTTTCTCTCAAGCATATATATACCAGCTGATCTTCCATTACTACCAACACACCATCATTGCAGCTACCCCAGTTTTCAATCATTTTCATCTTCTAACAGCTTCTGAAACCAAATGAACCACTTTGCTTGCTCTTGAATATTCATGATATGTTGTGTAGAACATTGCTGGTTGTCTCTGCAATTTTAACTACTTTTGGTGTGAATTTTGGAACACAGGAGTGTGTTGTGAGTATCCCTTTTCTCTCTCTATGAAAGTGTCAAGTGCTCTGCCTTTTATCTTTATACATCTGTTTAGTTGGACTATTTCCAAAACAACGGAAAGAATAAACCAAATTCTCTACTTTTATGCTTTTCTTGTGTAAACGTATGGAAAAAATTTCTGGTATTTCTGTTTCTAAATTCCACAAAATGGAATATTAAACTGATAGATCCACTATAAGTTTCAAAGTCTTGGTTTACAATTTTTATTTTTTTTTGGTACTGGCAAGGGAACCAAACAAAGTAGGTGAACAGAAAAAAGTTAATAAGGTGTTTCCATGTCAAAAAGGAGCTGCTTATTTTGACCGAAAAGACACTTTAATAGTGTCTTTTTAGCCTTTTAGATCAAAATCTCAGAAAATAACTCCAATATGTCTAGTAAATACACACCATACATTCTAACAAGCCTCTTACACAATTGTCTTTGTTGTATAATGATACCATGTACTAGTGTTTAATTATCTAATCTTTTGTTTGTTCTCTCCAGTTTGGTTTCTTCTAAAAGTGACCAATATCTTGAGGGAGTCCTGGCTTTTCATCCAAGGTTCCCTTAAAGTGTTGATCTTCTCTATTGAAGCCAGAAAATGAGCAAGAAGCTGGGCCTCTTGTTCATTTCTTCAGCAGCCTTCATGATTGGAGCAATGTTCTTTGGTGCTGGTGCTGAACCAGTGGAAGATAAACAAGCTTTGCTTGATTTCCTTCACAACATTGATCACTCTCCTCATCTCAACTGGCATAAGAACTCTTCTGTATGCAAAAACTGGACAGGAGTGACCTGCAACACTGACCAATCTAGAGTTATAGCTCTCCAACTACCCAGAACTGGATTGAGTGGTCCAATCCCACCCAACACTCTTAGTCGCCTCTTAGCACTCCAGATTGTGAGTCTTACATCAAATAGTATAACTGGTTCTTTCCCTTCTGGCTTCTCTGAGATGAAGAATTTGACCTATCTCTACCTCCAATTTAACAATTTTTCTGGTCCATTGCCATCAGATTTTTCAGTTTGGCATAATCTTACTGTTGCCAATTTATCCAACAATTCTTTTAATGGGAGCATCCCTTCTTCATTTTCAAATTTGACTCATCTCACTTCTTTAGTCCTATCCAGTAACTCTCTTTCAGGAGAAATTCCTGATCTCAATATTCCTAGCCTGCAAGAGCTAAATTTGGCCAACAATAACCTTAGTGGGGTTGTGCCTAAATCCCTTCAGAGATTTCCAAGTTGGGCCTTTTCTGGTAACAACAATCTTACATCAACATATGCACTTGCTCCTGCTTTTCCTGTTCAACCCCCGAATGCTCATCCTAAAAGGAAAACCAAAGGACTTAGAGAACCAGCATTATTAGGCATCATCATTGGTGGTTGTGTGCTGGGATTTGCGGTGATGGCATTTTTCGTGATTGTGTGCTGCTATAAGAAAGGTGGTGAAGATGGACAACCAGTGAAGTTCCAGAAAAAAGAAGTGTCTCGGAAAAAAGAAGCTTCTGAAAGTCGAGAGAAAAACAAAATAGTCTTCTTTGAGGGTTGCAATCTTGCATTTGACCTTGAGGACTTGTTGAGAGCATCTGCTGAGGTACTTGGAAAGGGCACATTTGGTACGGTATATAAGGCTGCTCTAGAGGATGCAACAACTGTGGCCGTGAAGAGGTTGAAGGAGGTTACGGTTGGAAAGCGCGAGTTTGAACAGCAAATGGAGGTTGTGGGGAGGATCAGGCACGACAATGTGGCTGCACTGAGGGCATATTACTATTCAAAGGACGAGAAACTTATGGTATATGATTACTACGAACAGGGCAGTGTCTCTGCAATGTTGCATGGTATGTTATTAACATTTTCTCCTATTTGACAAACAAGAGTTAAATTATATTTGGATAATTCTTTCTCACAGACATACAGATAAAAATTTGTTTTCTGTAATCATCTATCTAATAGGAATTGTCTTTTAAGCATGCTCAGGCAATGTAGTGCTACTTTCAATCATTTCTTCTGTCATATATTGTGCCTCATATCTCATTGTAATTTGTAACGTTGTAGCCAGTAGCATAGTAGTATGTCATCAGGGATGTTCTAAATTGAAATTTGTTACTGATTATAGTTGCATCAAACTCATGACTACTGTAAAGGGTTACCATACAGATACTGGTTACTTGAACAGATGATTAAAGAGGAAAGTGAGAAAAATGTCTTTTTTTTTAAAAACCATGTCATTATTGTAATTTCCCTCCCTTCTTAAATGGTGATATTCAATAAATACTAATGAGACTTCCTATATACAAAGTTGAATTAAATCATGTGGCTTCCTACGCATAAGTAATTCTAAGGGTTTTCTAGAAGTTGCTAATGTTAACTATACAGAGGGTGAACCAGTGCAGTGATAAAATTGTTTCTTCATGACTGAAAGGTCACGAGTTTAAATCCGAAAAACAGTCTCTTCGCAATTATGCAAGGGTAAGGCTGCGTACAAGGATTGCTCTCACCTCACCCTCGCTAGTCTGGATTTAATGGAGAGTGATTTTTATTTTTAGTTTGCTAATGTTAACTATGCTTTGGCATCTCCATCATGCAGGCAAAAGAGGAGAAGGAAGAATTTCTTTAGACTGGGATAGCCGTTTGAGAATTGCAATTGGTGCAGCAAGAGGAATTGCTTACATCCATGCTCAACATGGAGGGAAACTAATCCATGGAAACATAAAATCCTCAAACATCTTCCTCAACTCCCAAGGTTATGGTTGTCTATCTGATATTGGTCTAGCAACATTGATGAGTCCAATACCCCCACCAGCATTGAGGGCCACAGGGTATCGTGCATTTGAAGTAACCGACACACGAAAAGCAACACCAGCATCTGATGTCTTTAGTTTTGGGGTGCTGCTACTTGAGCTTCTAACTGGGAAATCACCTATGCATGCCACAGGAGGTGATGAGGTTGTTCACTTGGTTAGGTGGGTGAATTCTGTTGTTAGAGAGGAATGGACTGCAGAAGTGTTTGATGTAGTTTTACTGAGGTATCCAAATATAGAGGAAGAAATGGTTGAGATGTTACAAATAGGGATGGCATGTGTTGTGAGAATACCAGATCAGAGACCAAAAATGGAAGAGGTGGTGAGAATGGTGGAGGAAATTCGTCGAGTAAATACTGAAAATCGACCATCCACTGAATCTAGATCAGAAGGTTCTACTCCAACCCCTTATGCAAATTGAGACACCTTCTACATGTCTTCCATAGTGAGAACAAGATTCTCTTGTTTTGGTCAAAGGTTGTTAAAAGATCTAATTTAGTCACTGTCTCAATTTTAATTTTGTCCTTAAACAGGAGCAGTGATAATGATTTGGTGGATGTGAAGTTGGTAACGAAATTGGTGCTGAGTAGTTAAGCTACCAGACTTAGGTGATGTCAAAGTCAAGTTGGGTCCCTCGATTTTGTGTTGTGTTATGTACTATTTAATCAGGGAATCTTCTTGTTGTGCCATGATTGTGGGGTTGGGCTCCACAATCGTCTTCTCCTGGAGTGGAGCATAGGATCACAAAACTAAATATAATTCAGTGAATAAAAAGGAACTTCCTATTTATTCCACATTTCAATTGGCGAATAGGAATCTGGATTGTCAATTTGTATTAGTCATCTGGTTTTATAATTCCTTCGATTTGCTGGGTTTGTAGTTGCTGAGGTGTTATTAATCAAATCTTAAGACATTTGTGAAGCGGCTGCAAGAACGTATTGAGGACTCAACCTCATCATGCATCATTTTTCGTTCTTCATTCTGACAATACATTGGTGAATATAATAAAATTTTGATTAAACATTTTGTTTTTAATTATTAACCAGGACGCCTAGCTCTCCGCACTTTCCAACAAAAGTGATCTCATTCCAGGTTGGCAGCAATCATGATTTCAAAAAGAAAAGAAAAACTCAAAATCTGAATAAATAAATGGGAAATCAAAAACAAGGATCCATAAATGTTTTTATAATAGACAGGTCCTTCATAATGAATAATGTATTGTGTTTTTTAAGATATTTATTTGGGTTATATTTATCTAATCACCATTTCAACACTTTTCAAAAAAAATTTACACACACAAAGTAGAAAATTTTGGATCACACATTTATTTGGGTTATGTTTATCTCATTTCAACTTTTCTACACACAAAAAGGAATTGGGTCACACCCCTCTTTTCACTCTCTCCTCTTATATGTGAGTCACACTTATACTTTTATTCCTAGAGGTAACATTTTTCCTATAACATAAGAAAAATATATCTCTATTTATTTTTAGCTCTCCCAACAACAAAATCCCATCTAATTGTGAATTTTACAAAATATTGAGCGTCAATGTACATATAGTATTTTTTTTATCTACAAAAGATGGACACTAATCTTTTATTAGATACATAAAAGAAACCTGGTCAGGGCAATTAAAATAATCTTTTGATCAGTTAACTTGAATAGATTAAGGGAGATTAATCTCATGTTGCAACAGAGATAAAATTGTGGAGTCCACTACTTTTTTAGAAAAAAGAAAAAATAATGGATCCCATTATTTTATCTCTGTTACATGAGATAATTATCTCATGCAATATAAGATAATTATTTCTCATAGATTAATTAGGAAATACAATATTGTGATACATTATAATATTTATCGATAATGTAAAAAGAATTATACTATGAATACATTAAAATCATGTTTAAGGGTAACAACCCACATTTAATAACTAAGTTAAAAGGACAAATTTACAAAAAAAAAAAAAAAAATTAAAAATTAAAAATTAAAAATCATGTACTTCAATTAGTGATACAAAATTAAGGATCCAGTGCTCCAACGGAAGGACTACTTCAAATTTCCCCTCCCTAAGTGACCATATATGTACATTCAATGCTGTGACAGCGATTAGCGATATCCTGGTTACTAGATCTAAATGTGACACCGCTCAGACCAAGTCAGACCTTATCTTAAACAGCCTGACTTATTCATATACTCAGGACCTAAGTTTGACTTATTTACCTTATATAAGTTTTATTTTTTTTTTGGTGGCTGGGGGCCTAACATGGCCACCTTAAAAGTCTGACCTGATCCTCCAAAGCTTATTTAAAAAGCTACTTTGTAATAAAGCCTTTAATTATGCCGACAAAGGCTACGGGTCTAAACCTTTCCATGGATGAATGGGCTTAAGTCTTTATATAGACTAACAAACATAGGTATTACAATAAAGATTCATTTTAAAGGATCTAAAATTGTGTAATTTTAAAAGAGAGAGAAAAAGATAAATAAAGAAGAAGAGAGAGTTACAATAAAGATTTAATATAACAAAAAGAATAAACATTTTTCCCAAAACTTAATATAACAATAACAACAACAACAACAATAACCATATTATTTAAATTTACTTAAATAAACTGGTGCATCAAGTCTAGAAAGCTTTTTGGATGTTTTACAGCCTGTACTTTACAGCTAAATAGGCTTTTGAAAAAGTATTCACCTATAAGGCTATAACTATCTTCGTTTATAGAAACACCATGTTCAAAATACATATAAAACCACAATCAGCTGTATCAAGCCACAGAAAACAACTCTAATCATGGTTCCATAATTTATAAAATGATTTTAATAGTAAAACCAATATATCTGAAATTTTGCTTAAGCAATGAAATAATAGTAAGTCTAATTATTTTTCTTTTTTCTTCAGGCTACTAGACATAGTCATAACCTTATCAGGTTCATCCAAACAGCACCAAGAACTATACTACAAATTTTCATTAGAGACTGAAAACCACAGCACCCACAAAATTTACAAGATTGCATGTGCTCAACCATAATTTTCATCAAATAGCCAATTAAAACATCATGATAAATCATTTAATACAAAGAACATGGCTAAGCAATTTATAATGACCATTGACCAACTCTATTGAAAAAATAAAGGAACCATATTTTGATATTAGTTCCAAAAAATATTGATATAATCACATTTCATACATCCAGTACAGAAGAACCCGGTTTTAATTTCAAGTTGAAAACTTACAGCACATATTTCTTTCATATTTTATCTCTTTCAAAATTTCTGGCATTAGAATTACAGTTGAATTAACCTTTGATACACATGTCACACTATCACTCAAAAATCATTAACTGTATCTACAACTTAATTTACAGACAACATCATGAAAATTACAAACCACAATTCACTTCCTCAAAATTCTGGTTTTGACACCCCCTGTAAATTATTAAAACAGAAACAAAAGAATATTCAGGAAAAATGGAGCAAAAAGTGCTCTGAACCAAAGAAATAAAAATGGGTTGGATAGAATGGTGACATCAATGATAATCCCCATCCCCTACCCCACTCCAAAGCGGGAAATAAACAAGAAAAAAAAAATTGCCACATACCTTCAACTTCCTCAAATTGGATTTCCTTCACCAAGTCAGATGCCGCACTATATTCAAACCTACAAACGAATTATAAAATAAGCCTTTAGTGTAATAGATTTTGAAGTTTCATGCCAACTTCACAATTAAAATCTATACTCAAGCAGAATTTATAAACTTTATGGTTGCGTCTGATGCAAATTGAGGGGGACAATACAAAAAGATCAATGCAGCACAAGCGTTTGAGTCACATTATAATTTTTTTGTCTTGTTTGCTATTTGAAAACCAATAGACAAACTAAAAATTGTGATATCTATGAATAGAGTAAAGCAAAATTGGTCTTTTTGTGACATGGATAATATTTGGAAACTCACGAGTGGGTATTGAACTGGGTCGGCCCTTATGAATAGAGTAAAGCAAAATTGGTCTTTTTGTGACATGGATAATATTTGGAAACTTGATTTGGTGAGTAATTAAAAATTAGAGATTTGTACTATCCCTTTAGTTGCTTTTTGTCCCGTACTTACACTATTTGAATAATCAAACCAAATATTATTTATGTATTTTTTTGAGTTTTCCCTTTTTTTAGCAAATAAAATGGACCCTGACACGAAGACACCAAAAAACACCCAATCAAACTTAATAGAAGCTTTTATTTGTTTTTCAGAAGAAAACATTTTAAAATTAAGGGTCAGGGAATGTTATAAAATGGCTTTGGTTATGAAATTCTAACTATCTAATAATTTCGGGAGTTAAGGGACTAGGGAATAAGGTAGTGTTGGAGGCAATCTGGGATGCAGGTATTTCTTGGATAGGTATGTGTATGCTGTACTCATATGTCATATTACGCATGTGGAGGACCTGCCTTATGAGTTTTAGGGCATCAGAAATGGGAACATGAGATGCATTCTAGACACAAAACATTTGGGGAAAAAATAGATACTCTTATCAAATGGAATTCCATATATTTAAGAATGACATGCAGGGGGCAAAAGAGCCGAGGAAGATCATTTGAATAGTATATAAGTTACTTAGGATTCCCATTTGAAACAAAAAACACAATCCTTCCACATCCCCCAACAACATTGGACCGGTACAACAGTCATACAAATATTTGAGAATCTTACAATCCGAAACTAGCCAAAGATGAAATACCAGGAAATCAAGAACTGAATGTTAAAGGGATTGTACATCACATGTGATAAATCATAGTTTATCATGTTTTAAAGGGCTAAAATCACAGTAATTAACTCTAAAATCTAGCCTAAAGCATAAAAACTTCGAGTTATTTGGCTAGATAGCATTAACCTTGTTCCTCTAATGTATCTGATTAATCTTTGCTAATTTTGTAGGTAAATTGAATTGAAATGGAGCAAGGATGAATCTAGAAGGATGTGGAACAAGCAAAAGAGAACGAGAAGCTACTAGAAGAAAGCGCTTTGCGCGCTTTACATCATTCGAAGTTTTGCCAAAGCCCAACACATGGATGCCACTGTTTAGCACGCTCCAATTCACCCAAAGAAGTCATTTCAGCACTTGCTTGCGTGCTTTAGCGCCCAATTGTGACCAAAACGACGTGACGGTCCAAATTAAGGACCCTTCCTTATAAAAGAAGGACCTAGGGCTCAAAGATTTATGGAGAGGATCGACAAACTAGGATCATGATTACTTAGACTTTATGCTTCAGAGAGCTGGAGACGTGTTCGAGGCAAGATCAAGCTGAGATGAGATTCACCATGCCTTCATTGCAATGGAATTTGGGGAAGCATCTATGTTTTCTTTTGTCTTTGTTTTTGCCATGAGTAGCTAATTTCCTTTGTAGTTTAGGTTAGATGAAACTCAACTGAATCATTAATCCAATTTTCCTTTTTTATATTGAATGAATGTGTCTGTTATCATACTTCTATAAGTTAATCTTCTTGTATATTGAATTAGTATTCGTGTATAACAATAGGGATATTGGTATATGAATTCAGGTTGGCTCATTCATCATTAATTTGTATAAATCTAAGGATAGACATATAATTATGCGATTTTTATGATTCTTGATTTTAATACCTAAATCTTTTTAAGAAACACCGAGGAATCATGATTCTTTTAAGGGCGTAAAAGTTCGAATACCAAGGGATTTGGTTTCAACTAATTTAGGGGAATTTATTGGCAATATAAAAAGGGCAATTAATTAGGGTTTTAACTCTGGGCATATAGTGAAGACTAGGGGAAATCGAATAACTAACTACACTTTTCTTGATTGCATATACCTTTGTCTTTGTGTTCTTGTTACTCTTTCCTATTTTAATAACTATTTAGTTTTTATTCAATTATCTCATCTGATTTATCCAACTTAAGCAATATAGTGAATTAGTGCTTGAAAAACTAATTCTCATGGGAAAGATACTCTTTGACTGAGACACATAATTAAAGGGTGAGCGACAAAATGAAACTGATTTACCTATTGGAGAAAACGACGTCAAGTTCAAAACCAGACGCACTCTTTGACTTGGTAGCTTCAACCAACACAGTAACAATCTCAGTCTTGCGAGTACTAGCCATGAGCAAATCATACTCCGTTGGGATTATCACAGCGAAAAAGTTATCACGCAGTTCACTGAGACAAACCTTCTCAACGGCAGCAAGGGCTATCCTCCGTTTAAGGGCATCGATCTCAGGGTCAACAATGTAAATCGCAAAATCAGTAATCAACAGAACGCAGCGTTTCATCTTCCCCGAACCAGTGAACTTCAAAACTTTATCCGCAAATAGAACTTGCTTGTCCCCTGCATTAAGTTTCAACTTTCATTTCATCAATTGGTCCAAATATCATAAACTTTATTAAAAATTAAAAAAAAAAGTATAAAAAAAGGAAAAACCTTGTTTGTGCAAAATCTTCATTAAAAAGGGGTGTGAAGGTACATGGAGGTAGTCACCGTTGTAGTCTCTGTGAAGAGAGGCCTTGCGTCGGACTTTGATGCCCATGAATGGTTCTTGGTCATCGGAGACATTGCTGTTGGAGGATCTGAATCGCATATTTTCCTCCGGTACGTCGTCGTTTTGGGACTCATCAATCTGCACCCGTCTCTGCATCGCGAAGCGTTGGCCAGTGGGTAAGGAGTAAGGGCAAGTTTGAGATTAAGGAAGTTGTTGGTGAGAGTGAGTTGGGGGCCATGTGCTAATGTGTTGTGAACTTGTGATTATTGCAATGGTTGCTTTGCTTGCTTCGGTTTGGTTAAAAAAAATAAAAAAAAAATTACCTGTGCTTTATTACCAGCTAAAAATTAAGACATGCTGCGATGTAACAGCATAATGCGAAACGACCTACATTCGCGTTCCACGTAGTAGCACCTTATAGAATATATGAGTACATAGGGATAAATTTTTGGTGCTACTGCTGCATCAAAAATTCAGTACATCCTACGAATAAAAATATTACATATCAGCTAAAGTTTTCTTTCCTCTGTCACATTTTTTTTCTCTCCTCTGAATTGTAATGTTTCTATTTGTAGGATGCACTGAATCTAGGTGCCACAGTAGCACCAAAGATTTATTCATTAACGAGAGTATTAGTCAGAGAAGACAAAAAAAATTTGGTAGAAAAAAGTAAAAATTTTATCATATTTTTATTGGTGGGAATGTGATGCACTAAATTTTTGATACAGTACAGTAGTAGCAGTGGTGGAGCCACGCTCCAACTGGAGACCGGGCCAAGAAATTATATTTGTATTTATTTTTTCTTAATTTTTATTAATTCATATTATAATATATTTAAATTAAATTAAATACAAAACATTTGAACAGAGAGTATAAAAAAATTATAATTTTATTAAATATATTTTAATTTTTTTATATCAGTGGAAATAAAACACATAACTTAATACAACTTATCCAAATTTCTCATCAAATATATTTTAATTTTTTGATAGGGCCAAATTACATATTTTAGCCCGGGCCAAATACAGTTTTAGACTTGGCCAAATTATAATTAATTATATAATTATACATGATAAGTATAATTTGTTAAAATTTAGTCCGGACCGAGGCCACCCCCAATCACCATGTGGCTCCATCACTAAGTAGTAGTACCAAAGATTTATTCCATTTTATCATACTCTTTTCAACTTTTTTTCCGCACCTTATTTTTTCTGACTCTAAATTATTACTCTAATGATAATTGACATTATAACTGAGATGAATTATTATTAGGGCCCGTTTGGTGCACCTGATAAGGAGGATAGGATAGGATAAATTATCCTATCCTACCTTTATCATTTGTTTGGTATGCCAAGCGGATAGGATATAATTATCAGGTTGATCTTTTTTATCCTGCCCAAAGAGTAATTACTTATCCCAAGGGGGGGCTTGGGTTAGGAAGGAGTAGGATAGGATAAGAAAATTTTAATTTTAATTTTTCCTAAAACATCCCTGCAAGAGACCAAGGCTTCTCCTCTACCGTCATTCACAAGTGGTGCATTCAGAATTCCAAGGGCTGCATTCAGAAATGAGGTATGTAGCTCAAACCCTTTTGCATTCTTTGCTCACCCTTTTGATTATTTTGCTAGTTTCTCCTCTCTTTTTCCCGTGCTTCATTCTGATTCAAGTGAAACCCATTTTCGGATTTTTGTAAATTTCAAAGGGCTGCATTCAGAAACGAGGTATGTAGCTCAAACCCTTTTGCATTCTTTGCTCACCTTTTTGATTATTTTGCTCGATTCTCCTCTCTTTTTCCCATGCTTCATTCTGATTCAAGCGAAACCCATTTCGGATTTTTGTAAATTTCACATTTTTCTTCGGGTTAGATCCCATCATTTATGATCCTGTGATTCATGCGAATCTGATCTTTGTCTTGTGGGTTGCTTGTTGTTCCGATGATTTGAGTTTTAACGCTGACTGTTAGTTGATTTTTCTTAATTTCTGGAGATTCAAAACTTCAAACCAAGTTGTTGTTTTTAATCTTAGTTAAGTTTCTAATCTTAGTTAAGTTTACATTCAAAATATAGATAAATAATTTGCTTGCCGTATTTGCGCCTTTTTAGAGAATCAAATTAGTGAGCTTCGAGTCTTACTGAGATAGAATACTGGCTTTACCATTCTCATAAAACTAAACTCATGGTTTTAAATAAAGTAACACTACTCTGCACTTCATTTTGCACATGCTGTGCACATTGCACTAATCTTATGTGCAAACAAAAATTATATTTGCTAGCAGCATTTCTCTTTTATATTATATATGCATTGGCTATCTTTCATTACTTTCTATGTAAAACTCATGTTTATTGTAATTGTGAATAAATCACTTTATAAAAAAAGTGAATAAATTGAACTGGCCAAAAGAACAAATGACTTGGGAATGGCCAAAAGAACTCATGTTTTCTTTGCCTCATCAACCACTAAATCTTTGAGAATTATTAAACTTATTTCACTTTAATTCCAACCCTCACCCGTTACTTTTACTATTTAAACCGATTTGAAAGTAATGCTACAGAGGTTATGTGTACATTCCAGTTTCAAGTGTTTGGGATTGAAGTTCTCTATAATGTTTCTTTTGTAACAGCTGCAGCAAAAAAGTTATTCTTTGATGGGATAGGTTATATATCTTTATGTTACATATAAAACCTGTGTAAAGTCACTTCTAGTAGGTTATATAACTTTAATTGTGATTTTTCTTTATTCAAATTTTAGATTAGTTCACTTGCATTCAATATTATTCTGTTATGTTATTTTCTCAAGGCTGAAAGCTTGTAATGATTCTAAACTCTATTATTCAGAGAAAATTTCAACTTCCTTATTATTTATTTTTTTAACACTCATTCTAAGACTTCTTAATTTTTTTTTTGCCTAATTTATGATTTATTATTTGGTCATGTGATAAGAATGGAATCTGAGAATATCATGCAACAAAGTGGCAAGAAAAGAAGAGATCGTAGGCAATGGTCTAACGAGGAGGATGAAGCTCTTCTTGATATTTTAATTGAAGCTGTGAATCAAGGTCAAAGACTCGACAATGGACAATTCAAAGCACATACCTTAAGAATGACGGAGAAAAAAATGGAGGAAAAGTTTCCTGGATGTGGAATTAAGGTGAAACCGCACATTGAGTCTGCAATGAAAAGATTAAGGGCAATTTATGCCATAGTTTATGACATGCTAAATCAAAGTGGATTTGGTTGGGATGATGAGAAAAAAATGATAATGGTGGACAGTGACTATGTGTGGACTGAGTATATTAAGGTTAATGTTTGTTTATTTTCCCTCCATATTTTAATTGAAGCTTCCATTAACTTTCTATTAATGAATTATAGAAGCTACCCTTTTTTTATTATCTTGCAGAATCATCCTAATGCAAAAGATTATAGGAATACATCAATCCCACTTCTCGATAAGCTTGCTCTTGCTTTTGGAAAGGATCGTGCCACTGGTAAAGGAGCAGTTACCCCTGCTGATGTTGTTGAGGAGCTGGATAATGAAAATGAAGAAGGAAGTGATGACGGTATTAGAGTTGAATTGTCTCAATCAGCTTCTATCAACAAAGCACAATTTAAGAGAAAACATGATCAAATTGAAACTCAGCCAAGAAAAAAAAATCGAGGAGCGCAAGCCATAGCTAATAGCATATCTGAATTGGGAAAGAGTTTAGGACAATTGCTAGAAAAAAGCTCAGAACGATTGGAAAGAGTTGCAGATCGCCTTGGAGTTGCCAAAGATGTATTTGATAATTCTATCGGCCTTATGAATGAATTGCATAAACTTGATTTAACTGAAGAAGAGTGCTTGGCTGCAGCAGATAAGATACTATCTGTGCCCTACCGATTGCATATTTTTATGGGATCTAATGATGCTGTTCGTCTTACATTCGTGAAGTCATTGATATAGAGATTACTATGGAGATTATCTATTTTGGGTGACTTTGTTGCTTTAATTATTTGATTAGATACAATGTCTATGGAAATGATTTGAGAACTTATAACCTTTGTTATTTGTGACTTGAGAACCATTATCTATTTTGATTGCTATGGAGATCATCTATTTTGGTTGACTTTATTCCATTTTCGCTGCTTAATCAAAGTGTTATGAGGCAAAATGATGAAAGAAATTTGAGATAAACTTAGAAAGATTTGTAATTATATATATATATATATATATATATATATATATATATTGGTAACAACAATTTAATATATTTTATTTCATAGTTAATGTGTAAGATATTCATAATTATGTATTTTTAATATATTTTATTTAAAATAATATTTTTTAAATAATTTAAAATAGGAATTAATGTACAAAAAAATTAAAAAATAAATAAAAAAAATTATATGAAAATCTATTGTTGAGGGTATTTTTGTCTATTTAAAGCATATCCTGACGCAATCTGATTCACACCAAACAACGGATAGGATACTATTGTCCTATCAGATAGCTTATCTAGTGCATATCAAACACAGGATAGGATATGAGTTTATCATGCCCATATCATATCCTACCCTTATCCAATCCTCTTATCCTATCCGTCCTTATCCTATCTTGTCCACCAAACGAGCCCTTAGTTCCAAATGAAAAGGAAAAAGAAAACACAAGGGTGCAACATATATAGCATCATTGAATTGATTACATACACCGTAGGCTTTCGACTCAAGTGGTTAGTTTTTATAGAGTTCGAAATATGTTCGGTGACATAGTCTTATATTTTCTGAATCTCCCTTAATTAGTTGCCATACATGGGTGCTTATTCTATTCTAAAGATATTTCATATTTAGAGGGAACACAAGTGAATAGCCATTATTTATTAGGGATCAAAGTAAATCAAACTATATGCTTACACATTTAGTTAAGAAAATAAAAGGATGAAAATGATGACAGTTACTTAATTTGAGTGTGTAAAATAATCAACAAAATTGAACCGAATCATGAATCGAACTGTCCTTAAAATAACTAGTTTTTAAAAATTAATTCATGAACCGAACCGATTTTTAGAACCAATTTAAGAACCGAACCATTTTGAACAGAACCAAACCATTTCCAAACCGAACCGTTTTCAAATTGAACCAAATTAATTTTTATAACTTTATTTTTTGAATTTAAATTTTAAATTTTTTCTTTCTTTTCAAAATAGGGTCGACCAGAACCATTTTGAGCAGAACCTAACCGTTTCCGAACCGAACTGAACCATTTTTAAATCGAAACAAATTGATTTTTATAACTTTATTTTTTAAATTTTAATTTTTTTCTTTTCAAAATAGGGTCGACTCGAATCGGTTCCGAACAAAACCGAACCAATTTTAAACCGAACCGAACCATTTAAACCAATTCGGTTCGATTTTTCAAAAAATTCAATTCGGTTCGATTCATGCACTGTTTGACCATGCTTGAAATTTCATATGTTCCGGTGTTCCACTCTTGAATGTTTGATTTTATTTATTTAATTTTTTGGAGATATCTTTAATATTTGATTTAATTTTAGGTTTTACTAAAAAAAAATTGAGGGAAGGTAGTTAAGTCAGCTACAAATCCAAGACTAAATCATAGGTCTAGAAGAATCGATACCTGATTAAATCACTTTATAATTAATATAATTGCATTTTTGAAACATAATTTCACACTAAAATCTATATAATTTTTTTTTTTTTGATAAATTGAAATTTATAAAATTTATCGTTACCTTACTACCCAATGGCGGATCCAAGAATTTTTTTTTAAAACAAATTTTTAAATACGTTAAAAGAATATAAACTTGAAGGGTTTATATCCTCATGTTACATAAATCAAATTTTTTGTCATAAGACCAATCATTGAATAATGTGCCCTCTCACTTTTTTTAATATTAATTTGTTTTTTTTAACATGATAAAAAATTTAGTTTATATAACATGAGGGATATAATCCCCTATGAAGCACCGACACTTCAAAAACCCTAACGTGTCGTGTCCGATATTTTTCGACACTCTCCGACACTCTGACACTTCCCGACACTCTAATACATGTTGTAGAGACTCAAAAAAAAGTTCAAAGATTGCGTTGTGTTGCATTTTTAGTTCCAACTATTAGATTCGTTGGATTACGATTACTATTTTATTGAGTTTAATATAAATATATGAGATATCTTCTATTTATTTGCAAATTGATGGATATTATAAGTTTAACTTCATTTTTTTGTTAAATTATTGAATATTAAATATAATATACAATACATAAATTAAAAATATTATTTAATATCAAAACGTGTCCTAACGTGTCAAAATCTAACATTTTTTAGAATTAACGTGTTGGAGTGTCGTGTCTCGTCTTCCGTGTCAGTATCGGTACTACATAGATAATCCCCAAACAAGAAAAGAAAAGAGAATTTCAATTTAACATAAAATAATAGTAATCAACTAAATGATATAAAAACACTAAAATATAAGTAGGATACCTTCTTGTACATCTACTAAAAGGGTTTATCATCTATCATTTAACATAACCAGAAAAAATTTCCTACACACACAACATTTTGTGGGGCCCGCAGCAAAAAAAAACTCTGACATGCAAAATGAATCTCTATAACATAACACAATCATTTTTCCTACAACATAACTCTTATAAATCCCCTACTAAAATTACTCCTTATATTTTTAATAAATTAAAAAATATATCTCTTCATTACGCGTGCGATGGTATAAATGTACTCGAACTAGCAATAAGTTGTATGCATTTGTTTTTTTGGCCATCCTCATTTTAACATAGTCACCTATGACTTATTTATTTTTTCCATAACTCATCGAGCAGATAACTATATTTGATTTGCATAATATTGATCACTCTAGATAACAAAATTTTGTTTATGGGTGATATTTGCAAAGTTCTGTGTCAATGCTGTAGTTTTTCCCACCTGAAATATAGACAAGATAACAATAGGTAGGTTTTTGTATGTATAAGATTTGCAATACGATTAACCGATCACGATGGACGATAAATATTTTGTTCTTTTTTCCCGGGGCATACACGGGTGATTCACTAGTTACTAAAAAATATATATCTCCGAATTTATGTCTGCAATTCCCCACGTTGGCAATTAAAGAGGTCCACCACTAAAGTTCTGTATAGTTTCTCATGAAACTACAACTACAATTTATTTTTTTGTAACTGAATTCGTATTTAAGATTATAATTTATAATATGTACAGAAACTGAAATTTAAAATGGGTAGGAAACATTATAAGTGAATTAATTGATGGGCGTTTTTATTAACTTATAAATATCAAATAATATGTTTTTTTTTTATTTTCAGTAGAGTTATTAACTTATAAATATGGTTGATGGATCAGTAGCAAGCTACCAACAAAACTTTCTTGTTTATCAATAATCGAAGATCTTTGACCATCAAACCATGACAGCATTTAAAACTTTTTTCCTATCGCTAATATTTATGACCAATTTTGCTTTTTTGGTCAAAACAGGGCTTTCATCTGATATAACCGAGCCAATAATTCGTTCCCCTATTGAAAACAATTATGCACCAAGGCCATTATCATCATATGGAGATTATCTGCGCAACTGTGCATCAAAGTTATATCCAAAATGTGGTGAAGAGATTTTCTTTGGTATATTTTTTGGTAATCGAACCGTCAGCCATGAATGTTGTTTTAACATCGTCAATGATGTGGGAAAATCCTGTCATGATGACATGACAAAATATATTTTGACAAAACCAAAGTTCAAGACAAACAGAATTCAAATCTTACAGAGAAGTCAGAAAGTATGGAATGTTTGTGTTTCAATTTCAGCAGACACTCCTTCAGCTCAACCGATAGGTGCTTAAGCTTGAGAATTTACACAACACAACTAAGAAATTGTACTCTATATATTATATAGAATGAAATAATTGCATTTCCAATTTATCACCATATATTCTTGAAATAAATCATCTATTTAATTTGTTGGATTGCAAATATTTAAAATTTGTTCGAATTTCTATTACACTAATCAATTATAACAGTGCTGAGTCACAATTTAAAAAGTCATATTTAACCAAATGGTGGTAGCTTGTTGGTGGTAATAAATCATCTATTTTTTGGATTGCAAATATTTAAAATTTGTTTGAAATTTCTATTACACTAATCGATTATAAGAGTGGTGAGTCACAATTAAAAAGCCATATTTAACCAAATGGTGGTAGCTGGTTGGTGATAATAAATCATCTATTTTGTTGGATTGCAAATATTTAAAATTTGTTTGAAATTTCTATTACACTAATAAGTTATAACAGTGGTGACTCACAATTAAAAAAGTCATATTTAACCAAATGGTGGTAGGTAAGAAAGGGTCTTGGTTCGATTCTAATATGTCACTTGCTAGGGGTTTAAATATCTTAATATCTGACCCACAAAAAATTAAGCTTGTGGGAAGTCCACGGAGCCAACTCGTCAAGAAGATAATAAAGATTAGGTTAACTAAAAAAAGCCACATTTAAACATACTTCAAATATAATAGTTTGCGACAAATTTGAAAATTCCAACGACAACGAATAAAAAAATCGATTATTAAAATAAATATTATCTTAGAAATAAAAAAGGATATTATATTATTGCATTAACAAAATGTTGAATTAGGAACTAGTTTGAGCATTTTCCATATAAAAAGATGGGTTTAATTAATCTCATATTAAAGGAGATAAGTTATCTTATGTCATAGAGACAAATTTGTGGGCTCCACCATCTGGAAAAAAAAAAATGTGGCACAGTTATCGAAGGGCGTGTAGGAGAGAAAATTATCACATGTAACATAAGAGTAATTTTTTCGTAAAAAGATATCTACAATCTTCATCTTTCTCTTTAAGAACTAAATGATATTTCATATAGATGAAGGCATTCTAAGGTACACAAGGACTCCCAAATTATAAGAAAGAGTTTTTATGTTATTTTTATTTCACTAATCTTTTATTTTTGGATTACTTTCATGAGTAAATATTAATCACCATTTTCACCTCTGGGTATATAGGATCGTCTAAATGTTTTTATACATGTAGCTAACACACTCATCTTTGAATTGTTGTCTAAATCAGGCTATAAGGTCATTCGACGTTTAATTGTGCATTATGAGAATTTCAATGTTTTTACTATTAAATAATGGGTAAAGGATTTCTCCGGTCAATGGAGATAAGTTATCTCCGATGAACCCAAAACGACGTCGTTTTGGAACGCAAATCAAGGTACACTACAGCAAACACAAACTTAAGATCGGTTATTTGATGTCATTTTGAAAAAACGCCAGCGATCATTTCCAGTTTCCATATTTTAACAACCCTTTTGCAACCGCCTCGTCTTTTCCGCCATAATATATTAAATTCAAATTTAATAAATAATAAAATAAAAAATATTTAAAAATAATTTAACCTAACAAACTTAATCTTATTTAACCTAACACCTTCTTCTTCCATATTCTTAGCCGCACCTCATTTTCTCATTGCAACGGTAATGCTATTTTCTCATTTCACCTCATTTAGTGAATCTCATCTTATTTTTTATTGTGTCATCTCATATCATCTTTTTGTGTCATCTCATCTTCTTGAAACGTTAAGCCATTTTAGTAAATCTGACTTTTTCTTTTAATGGATATGCATTCAAAGCTCTGCATCCATGGATCTCTTTTTCTTTTAAGCCATATATCTTGTCTCCTTGACTCCTTCAAGCTACCAAGCTGGGGGCTCCAGTTCTGGATACTACTTACATTAGGCTCACCAGATAAGCTCAATCTCTCAAAGCCAACAGTCTAGAACCTTCTAGAAGGCACCCATGGCAAGCCATAGAAGCTCACTGATGTGCCTCTGGCATACGTAGTTTTCCAAGCTAAAAATGATGAGATTAAGTCATAAAAGTGCATTTTATATACATATTTTCTTATTATATTGACTTTTCCATTTCAATGATATTTCTCACCTATTTGTTATGTTTATATAGGAAAAAAAGGTAGAAAAGATAGAAGTGTAAAAAGCTTGGTGGCGTGAATCCACACGATTGGAAGTTCTTAACAAATTTTTCGTGGGCCATATTCCAGAGAAATGGCGCTACTTGGCGCCATAGCGGCGCGGTTTGGCGCCAGCTGTGTTGCAGGCTACCTCCAGAGAAGTGGCGTGGTTCTGCGCCACTGTGGCGCGGTTCCACGTCAGTTTACGAGAAAAATAACACTTTGTTTTTAAAGGGCGAACTTGGAAGAAGCGAACCAAGAGTATAAAAAGAATGTTGTGAGGGTTTATTACATACTTTTCGACGACAGAGAAAAACAAGGATTCCAGAAGGATGAGAAGATCAGAGGATTGTTCTTAGTTTCTCTTTGTAATTAAATTCTTCATCTTTATCTTTAATAATTGGATGTCAGCCATGTTTATGATTGACTAGTACTCTTTATTTTAGTTAGGGTCACAAACCATATGTGAACCCTTTTCATGATGGATTGATTTATTCTCACTCGTTTATTTTAATATATTTTATTTTTACCCTGGGCGTATTGTTTATTATTTCTGTTAGACTTAATCAACCTAATAACAGATAATAACTTGGGAATTAGGACTCGCAATAGGAATATTGGGGTGTTAATTCTGAAAGGGGGTAAAATAACAGTTTATGCATGCTCTAGGGATAGACTTGGGTGAATTGCAGTCGTTTGGTTTATCGAGATTAATGCTTAATTTCATGCGGGATTGCTAAGGAATTAGGGTTCTAATTGAATTAAAGGGTTAGATTGCCAATGGATTGAGATTTGACTAATTATTTTTAGATGATAATTTATCTGAGTTATTAAAATGAATAAGCATTGTCAATCAATCCAGAGTTTAAAGTGGGGATCGTGTGGTGCGTGTAACTTAGTTGCAATGCCTTTTATTATTCTCTCAACAATCCAGTTTTGTTTTTACCATTGTTTATTTAATCGAAATTTTTAAATCTTAAAATTTGTCTTTATTTTTCATCAATTCAATATTTCTCAAAACAATCAGATCTTCCAACTTAAGGGGACTGGTTATTGTGGTACTTGGTTTACAATCCCTGTGAAGATGATTCTCTACTCAATCATTATATTACTTGTGCATTCAGTACACTTGGCGGTGAGCATCACTCACCACCGGGTCATTCCCCATCCTGCACTGCTGCTCCTGTACACTGACAGTGGGTAGCTTGATGAGACAGCTCAAGGGGGGTTGACCAACGGTCCCCCCATGCTAGAGAGGACTTTCCTCTCTAAATACCCCTCTCACACATGGAGAAGGGATCTTCTTCTCACTCCTCTCATATGTTGTCACTCTACCTATACGCAGAGCCCTCACACACACTCCCCCGTGAAGCACATACATGAGAAGTTTCACTAGTGGCTTGGTATCTATCAAGGTCACTATGGACACCCTCTGTATCAATATACTTCACCCTCTATGGGATACATCTTATGTATACCAATAGTACAGAATGTGATAATAAAAAAAAATAGTTGTTGTCTAACCTACTTCAAAAGAGATAGGTTTGTTCCCTATATTCTAATTAAGGAATCAAAGTCAAGAAATTTATTGCCACATCACATGTCCTTAAAAATCTATATTTACCACACACAAGGGTGCCACATATTATTACAGCTATAGTGAACAGATACAGTGAGCAGCTATAGTGAGCCGCTTGAAGTTTTGTCACGTGTTAATTATTTACGCAGATTACTTTACATATGGCGTCATTCAATTGATTCTATACACCAAAGACTTTGGACTTGAAGTGGTTAGTTTTTATAGAGTTGATAATATGCTTTATGACATATATTTTTATGTCCTCTGAATCACCCTCAGAATTACTAGTCAAACTTGGGTGCTCATTCTATCCTAAAGAGATCCCTTCTTCATAGGATCACATGTGAATAATCGCCATTAGTGATTAAAGTAAGTTAGACCATCTCCTAGCATCGTTCTTTATGAAAATAAAAGGATGAAAGCGTTGATTAGTTAATTAAATTGACTTTGCTTGAAGTTTCATACGTTCAACTCATTATAGCGTTTAACACTTTAACTTAATTTTGGGTTTTAATAAATTATTTTCTTTAAAGAAAGATTAAGTCATGTACAAATCCAAACTAAATCATTGGGTCTAAAAGAACCATTTTTTTAACTAAAAAAAATATTGTGTTATATGTTATAGAGATTCATTTTGCGTGCCGGAGTTTTTTTTTGCTGCGGGACCCACAAAATATTATATGTGTAGGAAATTTTTTGTGATCATGTTAAATGATAGATGATAAACCCTAGCATCATTTGATTGATTCTATACACCAAAGACTTTACACTCAAGCGGTTAGCTTTTATAGAGTTGGTAATGTGCTCTATGACATATTTTTATAGGGAAAATTTTGTGCTTTTAAAAGACATAAATTGTGTCTTTTTTAGACACTTATAACTATATGTTTCAGGGAGTATATACATATAATATTAAAATTGTACTTTCTTTCTTTCAAAAAAATGTCAGCTGATGTCAGACTTATATAAAATGTTTTGAGTCCATTGTGGCCTATTAGTTAGTGTAAGCTAAATTATAGGTCTCACCTACCCTATAATTAAAAATCAAAAGACAGATCTATTCGAGTTTTTAAGTCTATCAAAAATTTAATATTTATCAAGAATTAGAAAATATATTTTTTATTAATTAAAATTATGTAAATTATCATTTTATTTTAATTTAATAAAATAAATAGTACAATATAAATTGAACTAAAGGCTAGTAGGTGAGATTTTGTAAAAGTAAGTCTACACCATGTTGCTTACCAAAAAAAAAAAAGTATTATTTCTCACACTTATCCCCACTCATTTATTTCTCACAAACTATTCTAGGGCAAAAAAATAGAAAAAAAAATTGTTTCTTTTCAGAAATAGTATCAGAAAACAAAATGGTTGTTATGCATACCCTTTGTCCTTACCTTATCAATTTAGGAATGTAAAAGGGTTGAGTCAAATTAGACTTTAATCTAAATATGTCAAGCTTATATAAAATGTTGAGTCCATCCTCGCCTGTTAGCCTAGTGTAGGCTAAATTATAGATCCGACCTAACCTATATTTAAAAAATTAAAAGAAATAGATCTATTAGACTTTTTAAGTCTATCAAAATTTTAATATTTATCTAGAATTAGAAAAAAAATTAGAAAATAAATTTTTTGTTAATTAAAATTATATAAATTATCCCCACTCAAACCCTGCATTGTGTTTCTCACAAAACTACAACTATACTTTATTTCTTTGGTAACTGAATTCGTATTTAAAATTATAACTTATAATATGTACGGAAACTGAAATTTAAGATGGATAGGAAACATTATAAGTGACTTAATTGATGGGCGTTTTTATTAACTTATAAATATCAAATAATATGTTTTTTTATTTTCATTAGAGTTATTAACTTATAAATTTGGTTTTAGAGTTATACAAAACTGATTAATGCAAACGTTAAGACTATTTTCAAACTATAAATTTAGCTCAATGGATTAGCAAGCTACAAACAAAACTTTCTTGTTTATCAATAATCAAAGATCTTTGACCATCAAGCCATGGCAGCATTCAACGCTTTTTTTCTATCGCTAATATTTATGATCAATTTTGCTTTTTTGGTCAAAACAGGGCTTTCATCTGATGTACCGGAGCCAATAATTCGTTCCCATATTGAAAACAATTATGCACCAAGGCCATTATCATCATATGGAGATTATCTGCGCAACTGTGCATCAAAGTTATACCCAAAATGTGGTGAAGAGATTTTCTTTGATATATTTTTTGATAATCGAACAGTCAGTAATGAATGTTGTTTTAACATCGTCAATGATGTGGGAAAATCCTGTCATGATGACATGACAAAATTTATTTTGACAAAACCAAAGTTCAAGACAAACAGAATTCAAATCTTACAGAGAAGTCAGAAAGTATGGAATGTTTGTGTTTCAATTTCAGCAGACACTCCTTCAGTTCAACCGATAAGTGCTTAAGCTTAAGAATTTACACAACACAACTAAGAAATTGTACTCTATATATTATATAGAATGCAATAACTGCATTCCAATTTATCACCATATATTCTTGAAATAAATCATCTATTTAATTTGTTGGATTGCAAATATTTAAAAGTTGTTTGAAATTTCTATTACGCTAATTGATTGTAACAGTGTTGAGTCACAATTTAAAAAGTCATATTTAACCAAATGGTGGTAGCTGGGTTGGTGATAATAAGGAAGTTAAAAAGTCATTGGGTCTAAAAGAACCATTTTTTTTTAACTAAAAAAAAAAGAACCATTTTTATTAAAGAATTAACACATGATTAAATCATTTTATAATTAATATAATTGCACTTTATAAACTTAGATTCACAATTTGATATTTAATAATGTTATTCGAAATTCATAATTTCAAGTTTTATCAAAGGTTGAAATTGTTGAGTGGGATGTAATAATCAAGAAATATTTGTTGTCTATTTTGCTTCATTCTAAACAAGGACCAAAATCAAAAAATTGATTGTCATGTGTCCTTAAAAAATATATATTTTCCACCCACGAAGGTTTCATATATAGCATCATGGGTTTTATAAGAGTTATGTTGTAGGAAAAGTGATTGTGTTATATTATAGAGATTCGTTTTGCGTGCCAGAGTTTTTTTTGCTGCGGGCCCCACAAAATATTGTGTGTGTAGAAAAAATTTTGTGGTTATGTTAAATGATAAATGATAAACCCTAGCATCATTTGATTGATTCTATACACCAAAGACTTTACACTCAAGCGGTTAGCTTTTATAGAGTTGGTAATGTGCTCTATGACATATTTTTATAGGGAAAATTTTGTCCTTTTAAAATACATAAATTGTGTCTTTTTAGACACTTATAACTATATATTTCTGGGAGTATATACATATAATATTAAAATTGTACATTCTTTCTTTCAGAAAATGCCAGCTGATGTTAAAAGTAAAAAAATACAACTTTAATATTTTAATTATATATTCCCCAAAATATATAGTTATAAATGTACAAAAGGATAAAACTTATATCCTTGGACAAAACTTTTTCCCATTTTTATATCTCCGAGTTCCCCTTAGTTTGTAGTCATACTGGGGCCAAAAGTGAATATCCGCTAATAAGGATCAAAGTAAGTCAAACAATTTCCTAGCACCATTTTAATTCGGACCAAGATGAAAGTGTTGACTAATAAGTTAAATTGACTATGCTTGAAGTTTCATATATATATTCAACTCTTTAACGTTTAATTTTGGGTCTAAAATAAATTGTTTTCTTTAAAGAAAGATCAAGTCAGTTACAAATCCAAATCTAAATCATTGGGTTTAAATGAATCATTTTATTTGTACCAAAAAAAAAGAATCATTTTATTAAAGAATAAATACATGATTAATGTATTAAAAAGAAGAAGAATAAATACATGATTAAATATTTTATAAGCAATATAATTGCATTTTTGAAATTTACATCCACATTGAAATTTGCGATGTGCATGACAACCTTCCCAATACTAGTTTTCGATTTTAATTTCTGTTCACGAGAACAGAAATAGATAGAAAACTCGTTTGATAAAACTGATTTATTTATTTTTTTCAGGGATGAATCAATTTAACTTTTATGCTAGAGAATAGAAAAAAAATCAAAAAAATTCTTTTTTTTTCCGGGCATAAAATAAGAAACATTTGTCTCTGTCAATCACTCTCCACCACCACCACCACCACCATCATCCTGACACGACCACCGCCACCATTGTCGTCGTCGTCACCACCACCAGCACCACCTCCACCCATCGCCACCCTCAACATCATCATACCACTATCACCACCACCATACCACCGCCACGCCACCATTACAACTACTGTCACCAATCACTACCACCAATATCGCAGCCATTGCCGTCACCACCACTACCACCACCATTGTTGCAGCCATTGTTATCACCACCACCATGTCATCGCCATCATCGCTGCCATTACCACCACCCCACCACCATCGTCGTTGTCGCCACCGCCACCACATTATATGAAAAGGAAAGTAATGATCCGAAAAATTTTTTTGCTTAATAAGAATTATTTTTTATTATATTATTTATTATGTTGTCAAATGCAATTCTCATTCTCGGAATAAAATTAGATTATGTTATTAAACACATTTTTATTTCTCAAAAACTGTTCCAAGGAACAAAATTAGAAAATAAATTTTGTTTTTCAGAAACGGTGCTAGGGAACAGAATAGTTGTCATGCACATCCATTGTCCTTACCTAGGGGTGTTTGCGGTCTGGATTAAATCAGTTTTGGAAGCAAAAATCATCCGATCCAATCCCTTCGGTTTGATCATATATATAATCATCCATTCGGTTTAGATTTTTTTCAAATCCAATCCGATCCAATTTTTTTCGGTTTGGATTGGATCGGTTTTCGGTTTTTTTAAAATCCTAAAATATATTTCATAATTATTGTGCAAATAACATCTTTTGTATATATTGGCTTTGTAATTTTTTTTTTAAATACAAAAGCATTAGTAAACTATAATATAGTTTTGTTTTGGCAATGAGATACAAAACTCTACAAAGATAAAATTTTGTTGATAAGTTGTGACTAGATTTTTTCTTGGGTTTAGTTGATGGGTTAATGGGTCTTGTTTAGAAATTTTTAGGCTATGATTAGGGAAGGACCCAATTAGATAGAGGAAAATTAATATATTGGATCGGTTTGGATTGGATCGATTTTCATCAACTCATCCAAAAACCGATCCAATCCAATTAAAATTTTCTATTTTTTTTCGGTTTTCGATTTTTTGGTATTCGGTTTATTCAGTTATCGATTTTTCTGTTCGGTTACCACGGTTTGAATCGGTTTGGATCGGTTGATGAACACCCCTATCCTTACCTTATCAATTTAGGAATGTAAATAGGTTGAGTCAGATTAGACTTTGATCTAAACATGTCAGGCTTACATAAAATGTTTTGAGTCCATCGTGGCCTATTAGCCTAGTGTAGGCTAAATTATAGGTCTCACCTAACCTATATTTAAAAATCAAAAGACATAGATCTATTCGAGTTTTTAAGTCGATTTAATATTTATCAAGAATTAGAAAATAAATTTTTTATTAATTAAAATTATGTAAATTATCATTTTATTTTAATTTAATAAAATAAATAGTACAATATAAACTGAACTGAAGGCTAGTAGGTGAGATTTTGTAAAAGTAAGTCTACACCATATTGCTTACAAAAAAAAAGTATTATTTCTCAAACTTATCCCCACTCATTTATTTCCCACAAACTAATCTAGGGCACAAAAATAGAAGAAAAAAAAAAATATTTCTTTTCAGAAACAGTGTCAGAGAACAAAATGGTTGTTATGCATACCCTTTGTCCTTACCTTATCAATTTAGGAATGTAAAAGGGTTGAGTCAAATTAGACTTTAATATAAATATGTCAGGCTTACATAAAATGTTGAGTCCATCCTAGCCTCTTAGCCTAGTGTAGGCCAAATTATAGATATGACGTAACCTATATTTAAAAATTAAAAGACAAAGATCTATTAGACTTTTTAAGTCTATCAAAATTTTAATATTTATCAATAATTAGAAAATAAATTTTTTGTTAATTAAAATTATATAAATTATCCCCACTCAAACCCTGCTTTGTGTTTCTCACAAAACTACAATTATACTTTATTTCTTTGGTAACTGAATTCGTATTTAAAAATATAATTTATAATATGTACAGAAACTGAAATTTAAGATGGGTAGGAAACATTATAAGTGACTTCATTGATGGGCGTTTTTATTAACTTATAAATATCAAATAATATGTTTTTTTATTTTCATTAGAGTTACTAACTTATAAATATGGTTTTAGAGTTATACAAAACTGATTAATGCAAACGTTAAGACTATTTTCAAACTATAAATTTAGCTCAATGGATCAGTAGCAAGCTACAAACAAAACTTTCTTGTTTATCAATAATCAAAGATCTTTGACCATCAAGCCATGGCAGCATTCAACACATTTTTTCTATCGCTAATATTTATGACCAATTTTGCTTTTTTGGTTAAAACAGGGCTTTCATCTGATGTACCGGAGATAATAATTCGTTCCCCTATTGAAAACAATTATGCACCAAGGCCATTATCATCATATGGAGATTATCTGCGCAATTGTGCATCAAAGTTATACCCAAAATGTGGTGAAGAGATTTTCTTTGGTATATTTTTTGGTAATCGAACGGTCAGTAATGAATGTTGTTTTAACATCGTCAATGATGTGGGAAAATTCTGTCATGATGACATGACAAAATTTATTTTGACAAAACCAAAGTTCAAGACAAACAGAATTCAAATCTTACAGAGAAGTCAGAAAGTATGGAATGTTTGTGTTTCAATTTCAGCAGACACTCCTTCAGCTCAACCGATAGGTGCTTAAGCTTAAGAATTTACACAACACAACTAAGAAATTATACTCTATATATTATATAGAATGCAATAACTGCATTTCCAATTTATCACCATATATTCTTGAAATAAATCATCTATTTAATTTGTTGGATTGCAAATATTTAAAAGTTGTTTGAAATTTCTATTACACTAATCGATTGTAACAGTGTTGAGTCACAATTTAAAAAGTCATATTTAACCAAATGGTGGTAGCTAGGTTGGTGATAATAAGGAAGTTAAAAAGTCATTGGGTCTAAAAGAACCATTTTTTTAACTTAGAAAAAAAGAACCATTTTTATTAAAGAATTAACACATGATTAAATCATTTTTAATTAATATAATTTCACTTTATAAACTTAGATTCACGATTTTATATTTGATAATGTTATTCGAAATTCATAATTTCAAGTTTTATCAAATGTTGAAATTGTTGAGTGGGATGTAATAATCAAGAAATATTTGTTGTCTATTTTGCTTCATTCTAAACAAGGACCAAAATAAAAAAATTGATTGCCATGTGTCCTTCAAAAATATATATTTTCCACCCACGAAGGTTTCATATATAGCATCATTTGATTGATTCTATGCACCAAAGAATTTACACTCAAGCGGTTAGCTTTTGGTAATTAATGTGCTCTATGACATATTTTTATAGGGAAAAAATTTTCCTTTTAATTAGACACTTATAACTATGTATATAGATATAATATTATAGTTGTATTTTTTTTTCTTTTTTTTAGAAAATGTTGGCTGACATGAAAAGTAAAAAAAAATACAACTTTAATATTTTAACTACGTACTCCCAAAATACATAATTATAAGTTTATTAAAGGATATAACTTGTATCCTTTAAAATAACTAAATATTTTCTCATTTTTATATCTCCGAGTTCCCCTAAGGGGGGTTTTTGGTTCAGGATAAAAAAAAAATTTATTAGAGAAATACAATTACTAGAAATTTGGTGAAAAATGAGTTTGATAGAGAAGTTGAACAAAAGTTGTTTGGTTGACCAAAATTTGGCCAGGGTTAAATTTACTGAGTCTATGTTTGGTTGGAAGTAAAATATTAATGGGAAAATAACTTCAAATTACGAGATAAGCGTTGTATAGCAAACAGTGTTGCCTAATAAAGTATTCTTACTCTGTCGTCGCAGCAACTTATTCAAGTTTACGTTTGTCTATCTTCTCTCTCCGTGTCTGGTTTCAAAATCGGCGACCATCATCTGGTAAGGCACGAGTTTCCGGTGTTGTGAATTTTCAGCAGTGGCGGATCCAGAAAATGAATAAAGGGTGGGCACCTAATAAGTTAAGTACGTATAGATTGAGGTCTGGTATGGAACGCGACTTGCGAGCAGCTGACAGTTGGATGGGTCTGTGACTCAACTAGACCGATGAAGAATGAAAAAACAAATGTTCCAACTTCCAATAATGGAGATTGGGGTTTGAGAGGAGATGAATTATTAGAGTTGTAGATGCAAATGATGGGTCTGAATAGAGAATCTGCTGTTAGGTGTTAGGTTTGGATAATGAAGGTGGAGGAGAAAAAAAAACTCATGGAAAAATAAAATAGAAAGAGAGAAATTAAAGGGGTAGGATATCGTAACAACCAACTAAGTTACTACCTGTATATTTCACTGTTAATCGATTAACGGTTATATTTATTTCCATCTTTGTATGGTTATGATCCCAATATTTGATGTAAAAGCATTAAATAGGGAAATCATAACCATACAAAGGTGAAAATAAATATAAAATATAAAATATGGGGAATCATAACCATACAAAGATGAAAATAAATATAATCGTTAGATCAACATAATTGATCTAACGGTGAAGTTGATTGGTAGTAACATAGTAATATTTGTAGTAATCCTAATTAGTTGTTATAATATCCTACCCCAAAATTAAATTGGAAAAACTTGAGTTTTAACATAAGGATATTTTTGTATTTTTACACAAGTTTAAGGGTGGTGCCCCCCTTCTTCTACCTAGATCCGCCTTTGATTCTCAGTCCGGTATACAAAGAAGTTTGGAAAATATTTCGTTGTTCTGCACCGGAAAATATTTCATAAATAGATATTATTTGTTTTTCGAAGCATATATGTATTTCTAAATTAATCAAACTTTTGAATTTGGTAGCAGATTTGAGGATAGCACAATTTCAGGTTTAAGGCTTACAAAACCCAAATGGATCACACTTGATGTTAGCACAAAATGAGATAAAACTTGGATACGACTTTTGCAAGTTTTTTTTACATTGAGTTTATACTTCAAATCACACAGGACTTAAATAAACCTCCTATGAGCAAGTTTTTGCCTCGTGCTGAAAATATGTTCCGCAAGAATGAACAAGTTCTGTAGACCACGTGGGTAAACGGAATGGGATAGACACGTACCAGACCAATGTGGACCACAGGTGATGCACAACAACTGCACACCCGATGATTTCGGAGCAACCCACTGTCGTATAATGGTTCTATTCACCACAACCTCTTCTCACGACACTTAACTATCGCAAGAGGTATGTCACCAACGGTTCTATTTACGACAACCTCTGCTCCGACTAGCTGCGCTAACAGTTGAAGAGCCATACGAAGAGGGTATTTTTGACTGCGAAATGATCTCTTTCACCCATTAGCATAGAGAACTTGAAATATCACCTTGCAAAAGGTCTTTCTCAACAGTTTTCTTTTCCCAATTTTCCACACAAATATGAATGGCCGGGCAACACTGATGCATGGTAAAATTTTTCAAAAACTTCAACCAAACAAATAAGTCCAAAAAAGACAAACTCCGATGCATGGCTAAATTCTACAAAAACCTTAGTTTGTAGTCATACTCGGGCCACAAGTGAATATCCGCTAATAAGGATCAAAGTAAGTCAGACAATTTCCTAGCACCATTTCGAAACAAGATGAACGTGTTGACTAATGAGTTAAATTGACTATGCTTGAAGTTTCATATATATTCAACTCTTTAACGTTTAATTTTGGGTATAAAATAAATTGTTTTCTTTAAAGAAAGATCAAGTTAGTTAAAAGTCCAAACCTAAATCATTCGGTTTAAAAGAATCATTTTATTAAAGAATAAACACATGATTAAATATTTTATAAGCAATATAATTGCATTTTTGAAATTCACATCCACATTAAATTGAAATTCATATGATTTGGATATGCACGACAACCTTCTCAAGATCAAATTTTTTTTTTTTTAATTTTTGTTCCCCAGAACAAAAATAGATAAAAAAACTCATTTGATAAAATTGATTTATTTATTTTTTTGAGATGAATCAGTTTAATTTTTATGTTAGGGAATAGAAAAAAGAATCAAAAAATTTCTACTTTTTATTTTATTTTATTTTCGGGCACAAAATAAGAAACATTTGTCTCTCTCAATCACTCTCCACCACCACCACTATGATCCTGACACGACCACCGCCACCATCGCCGTCGTCGTATCGTACCACCAATACCGTCGTCACCACCACCAGCACCACCTCCACTCATCGCCACCATCAACACCACCATACCACTGTCACCATCACCACCATACTATGTCACTGCCGCTACCACCATCAACATCGCCACCATCACTACCACCATGCCACTGTCGCCATCACCACCATACAACCATCACCACCATACCACTGTCACGTCACCACTACCACCAATGTCGCAGCCACTGCCGTCACCACCACTATTACCACCATCGTTGTAGCCACCATCGTCACCACCGCCACCAACACCACCGCCGCCATTACCGCCACCCTACCACCATTGTCATTGCCGCCGCCACCACCACATCATATGAAAAGGAAAGTGATGATCCGAATTTTTTTTATGCTTACTAAGAATTATTTTTTATTATATTATTTATTATGTTGTCAGACACAATTCTCATTCTCAAAATAAAAATATATATGTTATCAAACACATTTTATTTCTCAGAAATCATTCCAAGGCACAAAAATAGAAAAGAATTGTTTCTTTTTCAGAAAGTGCTAGGGAACAAAATAGTTGTCATACTTTATCCTTACCTTATCAATTTAGGAATGTAAATGAATTGAGTCAGATTAGACTTTGATCTAAATATGTCAGGCTTATATAAAATATTTTGAGTCCAGATGGCCTATTAGCCTAGTGTAGGCTAAATTATAGATCCGACATAATCTATTTTTAAAAATTAAAAGACATGGATCTATTCAACTTTTTAAGTCTTTCAAAAATTTAATATTTATCAAGAATTAGAAAATAAATTTTTTTTATTAATTAAAATTATGTAAATTATCATTTTAATTTATTTTAATTAAAATAAATAGTATGATATAAATTAACCTAAAGGCTAGTAGGTCAGATTTTGTAAAAGTAAGTCTGCCACATATTGCTTACAAAAAAAAAATATTGTTTCTCACACTTATCCCCACTCATTTATTTCTTTGTTCCAGCACAAAAATAAAAAAGAATTGTTTCATTTCAAAAACAGCGCCAAAGAACATTGTTATGCCCTCCCTTTGTCCTTACCATATAAATTTAGGAATGTAAAAAGGGTTGAGTCACATCAGACTTTGATCTAAATATGTCAGACTTATATAAAATGTTTTGAGTCCATCGTGGTCTATTAGTCTAGTGTAGGCTAAATTATAGGTCTGACCTAACCTATATTTAAAAATTAAAAAGCATAGATCTATTAGACTTTTTAAGTCTATCAAAAACTTAATATTTATCAAGAATTAGAAAAAAATTAGAAAATAAAATTTTTATTAATTAAAATTATATAAATTATCCCCACTCAAGCCCTGTATTGTTTCTCACAAAACTACAACTATACTTTACTTCTTTGGTAACTGGATTAGTATTTAAAATTATAATTTTATAATAACTGAAGTTTAAAACGGGTAGGAAATATTATAAATGAATTAAATGATAGGCGTTTTCAATAACTTGTAAATATCAATAAATATGTTTTTATTTTCATTAGAGTTATACAAAACTGATTAATGTAAATGTTAAGATTATTTCCAAACTATAAATTTAGCTCGATGGATCACTAATAAGTTACCAACAAAGCTTTCTTTTCTTTTCTTTTTCAATAATCAAAGATCTTCAGCAATTGAGCCATGACAACATTCAACACCTTTTTTCTATTGCTAATATTTATGACCAATTTTGCATTTTTGGTCACAAGAGGGCTTTCATCTTATTTACCCGATCCATTAATTGGTTCCTCAACTAATTATGCACCAAGGCAATTGTCATCATATGAGAAATCATATGGAGATTATGTGAGCAGCTGTGCATGGAAGTTATACCCAAATTGTGGTGATGTGATTTACATGACTATATTTTTTGGTAATAAAGTGATCAGTAATGAATGTTGTTTTAACATTGTCAATGATGTGGGAAAATCATGTCATGATGACATGACAAAATATATTTTGACAATGCCAGAGTTCCAAACAAGAAGGATTCAATTCTTAGAGAGAAGTCAGGAAGTATGGAATAATTGTCTTTCAACTTTAGTAGACATCCCTTCAGCTCAACCAATAGATGCTTAAGCTTAAAAATTTGCACAACACTACTAAGAAATTGTACTCTATATATTATATAGAATGCAATAACTTTTCTTGTCTATCAAGTAATAAAAGAAGATCCAACTTAATAATTATAGGGAAAACATTTTCTCATGTTGCATGAGAATTTAATTCTCATGTTGTTCGATATGCGTGCAAAGTTTTTCTTTTCTTTTTTCTTTTTTAATAAGTGTGGGACCCACCACTAGTTGAGTCACAACATGAGAATTGAATTCTCATGCGACATGAGAAAATCAAATCCCATAATTATAAGATAAAACTAGTATACATGATCGATCATTGAAAAATAAATGAGGTGTATTAAATAACTGGCATTCGGCGATCATTGATCTCCTCTGCTGAGTTCTTTGGGAATTATGTAACGTAGCTGGATATAATGGATTAAGAAGAGCTGATGTAGTCATTTGAGTCTCGTATAGTTGATTAGTATGAGTAATTTAATAATGTCAGAACTAAAAATTATATTATATTATAATTTGAGTTTTACATTTCTCATTTGACATGAGGTTACAAAAGTTCCTACACACATAATTCAAATGGGTCTCACCATAAATAAAATAAAAAAATATTGCACGCAAAATGATCTCTCACTAATATGGAAATACAATTCTCCTATTAAAGAAGTAATAGTTTTCCCTTATAATATAGTTTATTATATAGTCAGTTTAATTTAGATTAGAATTAATTTTTAAATTTAGAACAGAAAACTAATCCCATTTAATTATATTTTTATTATTTTTTACTTAATTGAGAACGAAGTCGTTGAGAAGATTCATCTTCTTTCAAGAGACAAAAAACACCGTCCCTTTTGGAGCGGCACTTCAAGATGATGTGAAACAGGAAAAAGGGATTGGATTTCATACAGAAAACTTTGAGTATGACACTAAACAATGCTTTTTGAAATAGTTCAATTTTTTTTAGTACAAAAATAGTTCACTTTAACTGTTTTGATAGAAGTGTGTATGACATCTTTATTTTATTTTCTTCTTGCATGAATTATATATATTTTCATGTATATATTAGAAATAAATTTATTTTATTTTATAATATAAAAAATAATAAACTCTTTAATAAACTTATGAATCTTTTTATATCTTATTAACATAATTTTATATATAAAATATTTAATAATCTTTAATGACAAATGAACAGTTAATTATTAAAGTATTTAATTATGATGTAGTTTGAAATAATTAGCTTATCTTAGTTGTCCTTTCCTTACCGTGGATCCTTTAGACGCTTGGCTTCTTTTATTCATGAATCATTCCCGAAACCAGGTTAAATAACTAAATAAATAAATAATAATAAAAAGAAAAGAAGAATAACCCAAACCCAATCAGAGAAGAAAGAAAAGTGGATCGATTCCGAAGCCTCACCCACGCCATTTATATAAAACTCATTTTCCTTTCCCAATTCTCGCAAATCTGTTCCTTTCTCTCTCTGGTTCGGGTTCTTCCTCGCAAATCCGAAGGAGGATCTCTCTTGCGTTTTCTCTAGTAGGTATGTATATCATATCATACATCTATGATGATCTGTTGTTAGCGCGTGTTTTCGATCTTTTCTTGCCTAACGTTTCTGATCTGAGCTGATTTCGGATTTCGATCTGTTGTTAGGTTTTCACGATGGCATCGAAGCGGATCTTGAAGGAACTCAAGGATTTGCAGAAGGATCCCCCCACTTCTTGCAGTGCCGGTATTTTTCTCTCTTTTCTTCGTGTTTTTATTTTATTTTTTATTTTATTTTCTTGTTTTGAATATTTGGTGCATGATTGTTCTTAATGGTTTAATTTAAATTTGCTTAGGATGCGTTTAACTTTGGTCTTCTTGTTAAGAAACTATGCGATCCCAAGTTTCTTCCAGTAATATTAACAAATTGAGATTTTTCTTTTTCTTTTGATAAATGCATATTAAGAATTATATATCTTGCGTCTCTGGTTGAATTTGGTTTCAACTGGTTGTATCGGATTTCATTTTTGATTGATCTTGCTGCCGTCTGTAGATTAGGACAGTGTTTGTTTGGCAAGGTTATAGGGTGCCAAAGAGCAGAGGCATTAAATGTCGGGTAATGACGAGCAGAGGCATTAAATGTCGGGTAATGACGAGCAGAGGCCTGAGATGTAAATTCTGAGGCATGGTGATACTTAATGAGATCGGATTGGGTGGACGTGAATAAGTTTTTATAATTGGGGTTCTTTGTGGATTGTTGAATAAATTGTCATTACAGTCAAAAGATATTTTAGGGGAATGTACAATTCTGTGCAGTTTTCATTTCTTATGTCTTTAGATAGGTAGGAGACATCTCCCTGAACATCCTTTCTGCATGTTTCAAGTTATATTGGTCTTTTTATTAACTTGTAAGCTATAATATTATTGCCTGGATCATGAATCTATTGGCAGCTGCTGGTTGTTTTATGACTAGATTCTGCAAAGGGGAAGTTGTAGTTGCTGTAGTTGAGCACTGATTAAAAGGGTACAAGGAACGGTCAGACCCACTGCATGGGTCTATAGGCAGCGCTATCTTGCATTTGCAAGAGACTGATTACATGAATCAAACCAACTGTTGTGCTAATGTTGCAAATTTACATATCATGCCTAGATTGTGGTTCAATCATTATCCAAATCAGAAATATATGTGATCATTGATACTTTTAATTCTTACTCGTGTTTCCTATTTTGGATGTCTGCTTAATATAAGTTCTCGCAACCCCATGGTGTGTTTTTGTGTGTTGGTGGTCAGGGAGGATGAAACTAATTTCTGTGATAAGTTACTTAAGAACTTGTTATTGCTAAACTGGCAAAAAATTAATAGTACAATTCTAGTCTTTGGATGACAATCATAGTTGGATAAAATTGTTATAAATTTAGAATTTTACCTTTTTATTTCTTAAAAGTAACAGTTTACCAATTCGCATGGTGGGACATTATGTTGCACTCAATCATTTTAGGAATTTATACACTATTTACGTTGGCATAGTGGTTTATCATTTGTTTCAAAACACTGCAGGTCCTGTTGCCGAAGATATGTTTCATTGGCAAGCAACAATTATGGGTCCTCCAGACAGTCCTTATGCTGGAGGTGTTTTTTTAGTTACTATTCATTTCCCTCCAGATTATCCATTTAAGCCCCCCAAGGTGTGTATATCTTTCAAGCATTTTCTTTTTTTTGTATAATTCAAGTGTCTATTTCTGTAATATCTCATATCTTCACTGCCTTCAATTCTTTACTAAAAAAAGGCCACTCCTCATTAAACCCCGACTAATGAGGGTAGCCGTACCCTTACATATTTGTAAAAATAATATTTTCCATATTCAAACTTGTGACTTTTCGGTCACCTTTAAAGCACCGACACATTGATTGAAGAAGAATTTCCGTGTCGGACACGTGTCCGTCACGGACACGCTCGGACACACGTGTCCGTCACGGACACGCTCGGACACGTGTCCGACACGACACGCTCGGACACGCGGTCAACATTTGGGGACACACAGTCAATTCTCTGACACGTTCCGACACGTTTTTCCGACACGCAGTCAACTTTTTCGGACACGCGGTCAACGCTAGGACACGCCCGAACACGTTTTTTTTTTTTTTTTTAATCTTAATTTTATTTTGTTAACTAAATCTAAAAGAAATAATTTATAAATTAATTTTTTTCTGTTATGAAATTTGACATAAAAAATTAACAAAGTACGAAAAATTATTTATATTTATATTATAAAATTTAAATATTTGATTGGTTATATGATTTATTATGGACTCTTATATGTATTAAATATAAATTATATTATATATATTAAAAAATTTATTTAATATCAAAACGTGTCCCAACGTGTCGAAATATGACATTTTTTAAAATTAACGTATCGTCATGTCCCGTGTCCGTGTCCATGCATCAATGTTGGTCACAAAGGAGCAACTTTATCATTGCTCCAGGTCGCCTTCGTATTCTTCAATTCTTTATTAGTTCATTTAAAATAATGCTATAATGCATTTTCCTTATTTTGTTAGAGTTGCTCCTTTGTCTTTCAAATACTCATTTCCCGATGATGATCAGGATTTTATGCATGCTCAATTTTTTTTATTTCAAAAAGGAAAAAAAAAATAGTATGATAAGTGTATGGTTCAGTTGAAAATTTTAATTAGAACTGTATTCCTTCAGTTTATATGAGCATATCTATGTAGTATGCCAGCATGAGTACCATATAACTCCTTCAACTGATCTCTTATGCATACTTTACGGATCGTGAGATGGTTTCAGGTTGCATTCAGGACGAAGGTATTCCACCCAAATATAAATAGCAATGGAAGCATTTGCCTTGATATATTGAAGGAGCAGTGGAGCCCTGCTTTAACTATTTCCAAGGTTTGTTTATTGATTTATCAGACAGCGTGACAAGCCTTCAATCCTTATAATGTGTTTCTTATTCTTCCAGTGCAATCCATATCTGAACTAAGATGTGACAGTTCCTTTGACGCAGTGTCAAACAGTTTTTACTGAACAAGGATCCATCACAATGTACTAAGGAACTGAACAGTTCTTAGTCTAAATGTCCACGGGTATTTACTGAACAAGTGATTCACAAGAACTAATCCCTGTTCAAAAAATTTTATACTAGGAATTTGAAGAGCTGTTTTGCATGAAGTTTGGCATGATGTGGTTCTACCTTAATTAGATATTTCGCACTTGTAGTTTGTTTTATACAAATATACAATCAACGGTCTTCAAATACCTTTATTCAGATGAAGTTATGAAATTTCATCTAATCATTATTTACTTTGTTTTTTGTCTATGACATCTTTAGGTGTTGCTCTCAATTTGTTCTCTGTTGACGGACCCAAATCCTGATGATCCTTTGGTCCCTGAAATTGCCCACATGTACAAGACAGACAGGAACAAATACGAGTCAACTGCAAGAAGCTGGACCCAGAAATATGCCATGGGCTAATTGACCTATAGCATGTGTGAGGGAGAGCCATTTTTACTTTCAGTGTTAAGGCCTAACGGCCTATGTATGAATATTTGTTAATCTTCGATTAAGGCCCCTCCAGTTGAAGATGAATGGAGGAAAACATTTCTTCTGTTGTTTGTATTGTTAAATGCCAATGCTACCTTTAGAACAGTGAAATGTAGCCCAATTAAAAGTTTGTTCAAAATTTTAACCATGTATTGATTTAATCATTTCATATTTATATTTTATCTATTCATGTTTTTATTAATAATTAAAAAAAATATTTTATTTTAAGATGTTCCAAATGATGAAGACAACTAATGATATGAAACTAAATTTAATGAAGAAAGAAAGTGCTTAATTTAGGGAAAAATAACTCTCATCTCATATAAGATAATTTTCCTCATATTATTGACACGATATATGAGGCGCATTTAAAAAAAACTCAAGGCATATCTTTTAATAATTGTGTAGGAGATATGTTTTTTTTTTCATGTAACATAAAAAAAACTTACCCATTTAATTTATTACACGAGAAACTAATTTTTTTTCTTCATTATTCATCATTTTTAAAAATTGATTAAAAATGTAATAAAATAATCCAACCCGCCAAAAAAAGAGAAAATCTTGTTTCCTCAGTATTGAAAGTGTTGGGGTCAATTTGTTTTTTATTTTTAAGAAAACATTTGAAAAATTAGGTTAAATTATTCCACGGATCCTTATAGTTTTACTAAGTTTTCAAATAAGCCCATAAAGTTTAAATTTTTTAACAGAGTCCTTATATATTTGAAATTTTTTGATTAGGTGTCCACTCGCTAATAACCATTAACTTGTACTAAATTATAAGAACTTATTTAAAAACTTAAGTAGGTTATAAAACTTATTCTATCATACCATGTAAATTAAATCCTGATAGTTTATTTAAATCTTCAAATAGGTAATTTAGTTAAAGTTAATGAAGTTTTAATGACGGTTAGCGAATAAATATTTATGTATAAAATTTTAGAAGTATAGGGACCTCATTCAAAACTTTTAAACTATAGAGACTTATTATTAAAAAAAATTAATAAAATTATAAGTACTTTAACGTAATTGAATAAAAAAGTATATAATAAGTAGATAAGTTTTTTTCTTCAAAAAAAGATTGACAACAAAACAAAACAAAACAATATCAGATTTTTTAAATTTAAAACAAAATTGGGGTTTTTTCCCCTAACCTGGGGGATTATCTATTATAAATATAAATATGATTTAACAGCTATATATATAATATCCTATGTTTGGCCTTTATTTGCATTCCCGCTTAAAAATCAATGAAAACTTGGAAAGTAAGACAACAGAATAGAAAGAAGAGAACTGACAAACAGATGCACAACCTTGTCCTTTCCACTGTCATTTATCGAAACTATGGACTTGCGTTAAAAACTGATCCAAAAGTGACATATATTTATTTATTTAAGGTAAAAAATATAAATGTACAAAAAAATGTATAAAACGTAAACAATTATTAAATATTGACTGTGTAGACTAGACATTATAAATCTGTACATCTTGAATACATCAGCCAGAGTTCATGGCAACAAAATAATTTGATGAGAGGGGATTAACGTTATATATTATCAATAGTTCAATACATGTCATAGGGCATCGCTCTCCGTGGAACTGTGGTGAGAAGCGTGGACAAGAAATCTTTTGTATCATTTGGGTTGCTGGTTAACTCTTCAGCCCAGGCATTTCAATCTAGCTGATGACACAAGAAATCTCTTTAAACTCAACAAAACGATTTTTTTTTTTTTTTTACATTAATAATGGAGCAATGGATCATGTTAATTTCAAAATAACTAAATTTGTACAGTATATTGAATCAATAAATATTTTGTGCATATATTCATGAAAGTGAAAACCACTAAACGGTTTTACGTACAACTTTAACAAATGAGTCTCGCCAAAACAAGCTAGCAATTATTCCATGAAACTTAGCCTTAGAAGAGGGATATTCTTACTACCAAATTTTTTTACTACCAACTTACTACCTATCTAATTATCATTGGATTAACATTTTCTCTTTTTTCAAGAACTTTTTAACATTCTCTCTCTTTGATTCAATGGTGATTAGATAGGTAGTAAGTTTATAGTAGAAAATTTTGATAGTAAGAATATCCCTCATCTTAGCCTTATATGCAACGTGTTATAATATTTACCAATTGAACAAAGAGTAGGTCAAGTACTATAAATGATTTTAGAAACTTCTTGGTTTTTACACTTTTTCGAAATTAGGTTCTAACTATCTATATATATAGGCAGTTGAACTTTATGTTACATGATCTTATTATGAGAAATTGTGTCTATCTCTTTTTTTTATTAATGATAATTAGATCTTACTTATTTAATATATGTTTGAGATAAATATAAAAAATGTAAATAATTAAATCAAGAAATTTTTTATTGAGATCCATTCCCATTACCTACCTATTATTATTTTGAAAATCGATCCTCTCATATTTAAAAAAAAAAATTAACATGATCGTGTAAAATAATCATAATCATATAAAAATAAATTAATAGTTATAATTTAATAATTATTAACTTTAATATTTTTTTCTTTTTTTTGTGATCATTTTTTTTATATATGATTATAATTACGCATATAATCAAATTATATTTTTTGAGGATCCACTCCCTATCACCTTTTATGAGCTTAAATAATAGCACCAACGGAGGGAGAAAGAAAATTATTGAATGAACCGTTGTTTCACTAATTCCGAAACATAATCCCAGGTCAGAGTCAATTTTATCGGCGGCATTAAATGACACCTGGCATAAAAGCAATTCCCTATCATACCCCTTTAAGGCTTGTAAAATTGTGATTGTATTTTTTGTATACAAATGAAAACAAAATAAAAATTATAATTACATTTTTAAATAGGAGTGTAATATTTTTATATTATAATTAATAGATAAAATCATTTTCTATACACACATAAAAATATATGGGGCTTATATTTTTATTTTCTTTCTCTCATTTTCACATAACCCAACATGAATATTATATACATTTTTATTTATGTTTAAGAAATAATTTTATTTCCTATAATATAAAATACTTTAAACCTTTTAAAAACAATGGAATCAAAAATGATTTGATTCAAAATGTTATTCTCTAGATGCATGCTTTAGGTCATAGTTTGAGCTTTGTAGCACGTCACGGGATCATAAATTTGTAAACATTGCAATTTGGACTTAATATCTCTTCGATATTGTATTTTACATATTATATATGGCTCTTTGTTGATATATTGTTTGTCGAGTGACAAAAATATTTACACCACATCATAATGGGAATCAATCTCATTTAGATATGTGAGAACACTCTGAAAAAATAATAATAATAGGAATCCTAACAAAGTAACAAATGCACCACTAGGATAGGAATTCAATCCCTAATTTTATTATTATTATTGTTGTTGTTAATACTGTTATTATTATTATTATTATTATTATTATTATTGCTCAGAAAAAGCTCAACACATATGACATTAGTTTTCTAACAATGTTTGATAAAATATGTGTTTTAAACATTTATAGACATGGTGACCCATATCGTGGATGTTTTATAGTGTTTTTTAATGGTATATTACCAAATACTCCATTTTATATTCACAATCGTGCGTTCACACATCAAGTACCCGTTTGATATTCCACTTTGGGAAATAAATAGTCAAATAAATTTTTTATTGACAAAAGTAAAAATCATGCAAAGTGGTAGGGCCCACGAGTAGGGTTTAGAGCGTAGCTCCTGAGAATCTGGTTCATTAATTTGTAAAGCCAGATACCTAATCTCACATCATGAATAAATTTTTGGTACTATACCGCTGTGCTTAGATTCAGTGCATTTTATCAATGAGAGCATTACACATCATAGGAAAGAGAAAAATTTGTCAGAAAAATAAATTTTGATTGATATGTCATATTTTTATTGATGGGATACACTGAATCTTTGGTACAACAATAGTACCAAAGATTTATTCCAATTCCACGTACTTCTGGTGGCTTTGTCTCCTGTGAGATGTCAGGACAAACCAAACCCACAGTGCACGATCGAAAATTATCACTTGGAGTTTGTTCTACATCGATCATTTAAGTCCTGCCCATTTTTTAAAAAGTTTTATGTTTATTATGTTGTAGGAAAAATGATTATGTAATGTTATAGAGATTCATTTTGCATGTCATATTTTTTTCTTTTTTTTTTGTTTTAAATTGTGTGGGCCCCGCAAAATGTTGTGTGTGTAGGAAAGTTTGTTGTGTTATATTAAAGGATAAAATGAAAACCCTCTTTAAAATGAGATAAATATTTTCTTTTCATACTTAATTTTTAATTTACATGTATGTACATGTGTCTCATACACGAGCATAGTAAAGTGGAACTACGTGTTATAAAAAAAAAAGTGGAACTACGAGTTCGTTTGTATTGTTTTTTTTTTTTTTTTTTAGTCAAAAGTTGCTTTTCTCAGAATTTTTTTTTTCTATAATAAAATTTTATTGGATATCTGTTTTAAAAAAAAAAATAGAAGTCATAAAAAATATTAATTTTTTTTTGTGGAAGCTAAAATTTTTAGCTTAGTCAAAATTTAAATATATTTTTTAAATTTAAATAACTTCAACTTTTATAAAAAGCACTTTTAAAGTAAGTAAGACATAAAAATAACTTTTTTTATAAGCTTATCCCAACAGGGCAAAAATTATTACACTCATCTTCTCTTTGTCAAGGAATACTTTTTTTTAATATATATATATAAATATCACACTCCTTCCATTTACTAAAATAAAATATCACACTCCTTCATTAAGGAGCCATCTTTTGCACATTATTCTTTATTTACTCTATCGAATTTCAGCCTCAATCACAGCGAACTATGCCCTTCGTCTCCCCCGATCGATTCTCAACTCTTGCATGAGATTTACACGGTGACGTCATTGTTGAGTTGTAATTCATATCCATTACCTTATTATTGAATCATTGTTACATTGAGATACTTTACTCATATATCTTTCAAACATACCAGAGTCAAGGCAGATTTCGGGCTGCTACTATCATAATTATATAATTAACTATTGATTTATGCCATAACTGATATTATCATTTAGATTTCATAATGTTATTCACTAGATATTATTGATCAGCAGAAACAAATAAGGATGATATGGGTTCTCACGCAGCCCACTTACTTTCAAATGATAGAGTACATGCAAAATTAATTATTAGATGTAGTTGTAAGCCGTAACCAACTTCATTTTTGCTTAGACAAGGACAGGGCATAATCAGATGTCATGCAAATTTCAATACATAGCAGACTGCGCATAGTATGGGTTATATATGCGAATAAAGTTAAGCTGATTATTTAGGCAATTAATTCCGGGGACGTTTGGTTGAGGTTTTTGTAGAATTTACTCATGCATCTGAGTGTGGCTTTTTTGGACTTCCTTGTTTGGTTGAAGTTTTTCAAAATTTTCCCCATGTATCTGTGTTGCCCAACAATTTGCATTTGTGTGTACAAATTATGGGGAAAACACTATAGAGAAAGACCTTTTGCAATGTGGTATTTCAAGTTCCCTATGCAAATGGGAGAAAGAGGAGCGTTTCCCTGCCAAAAATACCCTCTACTATGACATCAGTGAACACTCTTCGTCCGTGAAAAAGATTGTTGTGAACAGAACCGTTTGTGACATATCTCTTGTGAATAAATAGATGAATAATTAATAAATAAAAAATATTAAACAAATTCAAAAATTTTAAATAAAAGTATTTATAACGAATATAAAAAAGTTAAGAGTAATTTTTTTTTTTTTTGGTAAAGAAGAGTAAATTGCAACTATTGAGCATAAATATATTATTTTACTCAAGAAAATAAATACACTAATTTATTAAATATATCAACACACGTTTGTACCACCACCACCCCCCCCCCCCCCAAAAAAAAAAAAGATACCTCATGGTTTACAAAAAAAAAAAAAAAAAAACCTTATGCACTATTTTCTCTAGCTCTCCTTGCTATTATTATATATAATAATTGATTGTTGAAATACAGGGAAATATTTTTTAACATCCAGGATTATCCAATAATTTGGTGTTCTCTCTTACAATATCAATTTTTTATCCTGCTATTTTTTCTCTTTTTCAATTTTATTCTTCCATTTATATTAAGGATCACCTAACAAATGGTGGTATGGACCACATTGAATAATCTCGAAATATATAGGCCACTTCCTCACCACATGATGAAGTACACATTTCACTTCTAGGTGGCAGTAAACAGCGCCGGTAGCCGGTGGTGAACGGTGAAGTAAGTGCCAATGGTGGGGCCAATCGACTGAACAGTGATTCGTCTCTCTCTTGTACTCTCGAGACAAAATCCCATACGAGCTGATGAAGTGTATTGTACATCACTGTCGCAGCCTTGCCTAAACATTTGATATTTATCACAAAATTAAAATTAGGGATTTGCATTCATTATTTAAGATGATACAAAAAAATTTCTTTCACATATAGTATTTTAGTGTTTTCATTTCCTCCTTTAACATAACACAACAAACTTTCCTACACACACAACATTTTGTGGGGCCTACGCATTTTAAAACAAAAAAAAGAAAAAAATATGGAACGCAAAATGAATCTCTATAACATTACACAATCACTTTTCCTACAACATAATAAACATAAAACCCAATATTTTATGGGTCCACACTTTTTGAAGAAAAAAAAAAATTAAGGCACGTAAAACGAATCTCTATAATATTACATAATCACTTTTCCTACAACATAACTATTATAAAAGTCTTAAAATTATAGTAAAATGCACTGCTGATTTTATTTTATTTTTCTTACACATGGAGGGCACTTGCCCAAACAGTTAGGGGACATTTGGGAGAGAAGATTTTTTTTATTCGGAAATCATGATTTTCAGAAACATGATAAAAACGATCAGTTTACGATAATATCTGAAAATAAAAAAAAATTGAAATATTTAATTTCCCAAAAATCCTAAAAAATACCTCATACCAAACGCTCCCCCTTAAAGAAAACAAATTAAGACATGCTTCCGGAATCTACGGTCAGTTTCATCGTGTTTTGAATTTTTCGTTCTTAATTTCTTTTTATAAAATAGTTATGAAAATATGTGTTTTTTATAGTATTTTTATTTTAAAAATTAGAAGTCAAAACATAAAACAAAAATATCTCAAACATGTTTTCTATATTTGATTCTAAAATAAAAAATAATAATTACAATTCTTATTATTATTATTTTTTAAAAACAGATCTTATTAAATAAGTTTTTTTATTCTGGAAACCAAAAAAACTATATTTAAAAATAGCATTCAAACAAGGCCTAAGGCTTCTTTAACATCTTCAAGTAAGGGTTCTACGGTCTCTATTTAGCTTATAAAATATTGATAGATTACGTCAGATTTAAAATTTTACATAGACTCCATTTATATGAATCAAAGGTTTCAACTAATTTATACCTCTAGTCACTAGATTTTGTATGGTTTGGTTAAGAAGGGTAAATTAAGTAGATTGATTAAGTTTTTAATGGTGTTAAAAATGGTTTTGGATGGAAAAAAAAACCTAGATGAACAAGTGATTAAAAAAAGAAGGGGGTAAGTGATTCCAATCAAAATAATAAGGTAGTTTTTAAACTTTTTCCTATAATAATAATTCTGGTATATCTATCTAGAATATGAAAAAATTATTCAAAGCATAATATACATTATGTTTATATTGTTTTATAACAAAACCTTCTTGTAGATATAATAAAATAATTTTAAATTAAAAACAATTTTTTAGTCCACAATAACAACTCAAGATTTAAACTCTTGCCCAGAATAATAAATTGTAGGGAACATTAATTAGGAAACTTCTTTAAAAAAATTCTTAGTAATTCTGTGGTTTGCTGTCCTGATGATTTTCTTGATTACATTTGATTTCCATTATTTTACGGTATCGCAAATACTATAATAATAAAGGAAGGAGGTGCAAATCACTGTAGGTTAGTCTAAACTAAACTAGCTAGTGCTCATGAGCGACGATAATGTACGGCTCTATTTGGTTATTGTTTTCAAAAATAATTTTTTAGTTTTCAGAATAAAAAAATAAAAAAACTCGATCGTTTTGTAAGACCTGTTTTGTAAAAAATATTTTGAAAATTATAATTATTTTTTTTATTTTTAGAATCAAATTTAGAAAAAATGTCTGAATTATTTTTGTTTTTTATTTTAATTTTTAACTTTCAAAAAAAAAAATAACCATTTTCATAACTATTTTACAAAATCATTTTAAGAAAAAAAAAATATATAACACAATCAAACAAGTACGTAATTGTCATCACTCGTAGTCGTAGACCACTTCGAATTGAAAAAAGAATTAACTAATGAAAAGGGCATAGCTTGCGAGATCTGATCCTTTATCGTACGAATAAACTTTCATGAGAATATAAAAGTAGCGTATTACTCGGAAAGAAAAAAGAACAAAAGATGACTTCTAACTAAGCAAATAAATTGACTCATCCTTATGGGTTAAAATCTTGTACTCACTTTAAATGGAAAAAAAAAATATATATATACAACGAAGGGAAGTGAAACCCAGAAAAGAAAAGTAAAGAAAAGGAATTATCCAAAAAAGAAAAAGAAAAAGAAAATAGCTAAAGAAATCTGATTCTTTATCTTTCTAATACAAACAACATGGTGTAGCTCTTTTCCTTTTTTCTTTTTTTTTTGCCTTTCTTTGATTTCCCTTTTGGGAAATATATTATCGCAATTTTGCAATAGGTCATACCGGTAGCATCTTTTTTCCGTGGGGGGAAATCCCTTTAAATAAAGGGCAAATCTTTTTAATTTTGTAGAACTGATTTTTTTTTTTTAAAAAAATCAAATTATATTGTTTGATTTTATTATTCACTGTCTTACTAAAATATTCAAGAAACGGAGAATTCTACCATATAAAAAACTTTGGAGCATGGATGCCCCCGTTCCATGATACATTACCCATTTTTAAGAAATTCTTAAAAAAAGGGCCTTCGAATTGATGTAATTTAAATGGATTTAATAAAAGTTATATTATAGGAAAAGTGATGTTGTTATGTTATAGAGATTCTTTTTACGTGCCAGAGTTTTTTTTTTTTTTGCTGCGGGTCCCATAAAATGTTGTGTGTGTAGGAAATTTTTTGTGGTCATGTTAAATGATGTCGCTACCGTATCGCGACGTGACGGCGAAAGATTTTGAATGTTTAAAACAATGAAGTCGCCACCAAGGTTTATTTAGGAAAACATTGGAAAAACCCTTTTATTAAAGACAAATGGTCTTTGACGATAGAAATGGGTTCGGGAGTCGATTACGAGTAGGGAAGGTATTAGCACCCTACACCGTCCGTTTAAAAAAACGGTTACCTTATATTAATTGTGCAAATTATTGATAATATTTTAAATATTTATTTCACCCTAAAAATTAAATAACATTGATTGCTGGAAAAGAAAACTAATTTTGAAAATTTATTTTTTGTGCTTGACGGGATGGTCCCGCTCCGACGTATCCCTCGGTACAATAGGGAACTCAAAGCTACGTCGTTCTGTAAAAAATATTTGTTTGTTGATTGATTTTAATTTTGAAAGTAGTTTTAATTTGAAAGTTTTGGATTTGATGGTTTCGGACTATCAAACTGTCACAGCTAAAATAATCCGAAACGATAATTGTAGGATTAACAAGCTGTCTCAACTCAGCTAATCCTTTTATTTAAAAGAATAATAATATTCATATTATTCTTTTTTTGTTGTCGTAAATTTTGTGATGAATTTGATTTAATTTTGAATCACCAAGCCGTCTCGGCAAAAATGAGTCATAACAAAATGTGTGGGGTTAACAAGCCGTCACGGCTCAGCTGACTCCCATTTCACTTGATAGTGAACTAATTTTTTTATTCTTTATGTTTTAAATTGACCTGAAATCAATAATTATATAAAAATTATGATCATTTGTTTGTTTATTTATTAATTTTAAAAATAGTTTAAAATCATCGGACTGTCACAGTCGAAATGATTTTAGAAAATAATGGGATTAACAAGCTGTCGGAAGTGAGCTAATCCCTCCCTTTGCTATTAATTACAAATTTTGAGTCATTATTCATTATTTTAGCATTTCGACATCAATATATCACACACACAATACACAAAGGTGTATAACTCACAAGCATTCTTAGAGTGCCTTTATTCATGGAGCATATATTAAGTATGATAAAAAGAAGAAGAAAAAAAACCATAGGCTTTACGTCTTTTCATGCTAAAAGTAATAGGAGGATAAAATTATTTTTTGAATACATATTGTTTATAAGCTTCACTTTTACTTACTGTTCATATCTGTGTAATGATTCTTTCCTTCAAGCGTTTTTTTTTAATTGCTTTTGCATCTTAACATTATTTTATTATATTCAAACAATACAACCAAAATGCTAATAGAATGACAACAAGACCATTTCTCATTTAACCTCTATCTAAAATACGCACACCTCATTCTGGTATGCAGGTGGTGTTGAATAATAATAATAAAAATAAACCAATGGATTACGGTGGTATGCAGGAGGTGTTGAATAATAATAATAAAAACCAATGGATCATGGGAAGACAACGACACTTAAGGAGTTTTATCATCCTACATTGATATGGTGGCGGACGACTACATAATATTTGGGATCTATACTAAGGCAAAAGTAGCCTAAAAAGAAAAGAAAATAAACAAACTTGCGCACTAACCTTGGAAAGTCCACAATAATTAAGGGGAGTTCTTCTTCTTAGCATGCAAAAATGGAGAACTGCCTTGGCTTACAATATGATGGAATCGGTTGGTGGCAAGTTTGATGCAGTGGCTGGTGTCTTCTGGCACCCTTTGCAAAGATGAGGAAGAGGGTTCAGTTGATGGTGGCTTCTTTAAGTGTCTTGGTCATGCATTTCCTGTCACAGTGTGCATATGAGTCTCTCTTTTCTATTTCTCTTTGTATTCTTTTCCTTCTCTTTGTATTCTTTTCCCTCTCTCTATTTTGTTTTCTAACTCACCTAATACTTTTTTTAGCTTTTCCTTTTAGAACCTCCTCCTCCCTTCTCTCTCTGAGTTCTCCCCCTTTTATAGAATAACCATCACCTGCTTTGCTATTCTTACCTTTTCTTTTGCTTCCTAAACACGGTTCCTCTACTTTCTTATCCTTTACCCTGTCTTCTTCTGAATATTTCACGTGGGGTTGCCTGCAACTAATCAACTTAACAAAGGCGGTTAATGAGGGAAACTTGATTGACAAAGGCGGTTAATGAGGGAGGGTGGTTTGGAGTATGGGTTAAAGGTATGGCAACTGATGAAAAACTCAGGTGGGATGGGCAACTATAGATAGAAATATGGTATTTTATTATTTATTTTTTTACAACTAAAAATAAAATAAAAATAGGTTAAGAAAGCTCATAGAGTTAGGAACAGTACTGAATAGACCCTATTATTTTTTAATGTGTCAGGACAAAATTGAGTGTTTACAGCTGCCCCTCTTTACTTATCTTTAGTAGAGAATATGAAAAATTGTAATTTTCATATTATCATTATAAAGAATAAGTAAAGATTCTAACTCTCACTTTTGTCCGAAAAACATATGAGGTGGTGAATATTAAGGTGAAAAATTAAGCAATGACGAGCACAAGGGCTCGACAGGTAAACGGTGTTGGCATGGGGGCCTAAAAAGTAAACATATGCACGATTGAAATCCCCGGGAAAAATAAGTATGCTCTAGATAAGCTGTCAATTTCTAGTTATCAAACTGTCACAGTTAAAATAACCCAAAATTACACTATAAGATTAACAAGCCGTCACGGCTAAATTAATCTTAAAGTAATCAGTTGTGGGACATGGGATCCAGCTTTAATGAGTGTTGGACAGAGGATCCGAATAATTTGGCGTGGGACTGAGGACCCAAATTTTGTTTTGTTTTGTGTTGTTTTTTTTTTTTCGAAATTAATAATTCGGGAGAATGGACCCGTCTTAACAGAAAATTAAAAGTGCGGGGGATTGGATCCGCCTTGGCATAAATTAAAGGCGCGGGAGAGTGGACCCGCTTTTGGCAGAAAAATAAAAGGTGCGGAAGAGTGGACCCGCTTTAATGGAAATTTAAAGATGGCGGACTTGAACCCGCTTTGACAGAAAATTAAAGGTGGCGGACTTGAACCCGCTTTGACAGAAATTTAAAGGTGCGGACTTGAATCCGTCTTGAGCTGGAATTTAAAGGTGCGGACTTGAACCCGTCTTGACAGAAATTTAAAGGTGCGGACTTGAATCCGTCTTGAGCTGGAATTTAAAGGTGCGGACTTGAACCCGTCTTGACAGAAATTTAAAGAATTTAAAGGTGCGGACTTGAATCCGTCTTGAGCTGGAATTTAAAGGTGCGGACTTGAATCCGTCTTGACAGAAATTTAAAGGTGCGGACTTGAATCCGTCTTGAGCTGGAATTTAAAGGTGCGGACTTGAATCCGTCTTGACAGAAATTTAAAGGTGCGGACTTGAATCCGTCTTGAGCTGGAATTTAAAGGTGCGGACTTGAACCCGTCTTGACAGAAATTTAAAGGTGCGGACTTGAATCCGTCTTGAGCTGGAATTTAAAGGTGCGGACTTGAATCCGTCTTGACAGAAATTTAAAGGTGCGGACTTGAATCCGTCTTGAGCTGGAATTTAAAGGTGCGGACTTGAACCCGTCTTGACAGAAATTTAAAGGTGCGGACTTGAATCCGTCTTGAGCTGGAATTTAAAGGTGCGGACTTGAACCCGTCTTGACAGAAATTTAAAGGTGCGGAATTGAATCCGTCTTTAAAGGTGCGGGAGAGTGGACCCGCCTTTTTATTATGACATGCAAAGATGATGCAATGCATGCAGAAAATCTTGAAATTCTCAACTTTGAGAGATTTTTTTATTTATTTTATGATATGATGTCATATACAATGCATAACAGAAAATCTTTAAACTTTCAAACTTTGATATAATTTTTTTGATATGCAAAGATGATGTAATATACAATGCATATAGAAAATCTTGAATTTTTCAACTTTGAGATTTTTTTTTATTATTATTTAATAATATGCAAAGATGATGCATGCAATAATGCATGTCACAAAATGCAGACACTCTCATAATTTACAAACTGGATATTTTGTCTTTTCCTTGCTTCCACGACAACCCTTAGTTTAGTCGCCTTGCAGTTTTAATTACCTCTTAACTCAGGAATAAACTGAAAATTGTTCTTGTTTCTTGCTTCATTTTTGTATACCCAGACTGTGGTGTTGATCCTTTGAACTACACTCTTGATATCTGTTACTTATCGTACCATGCTTATGGGAGATTTATCGCGTTTACCATGATCCTTTGAAACAGATATAGTAATTCTCAATGCATATATGATATATCACATATTTCATATTTCAGTATAAGCTTATCATAGAGAATGCATATGCAATCAACAATGGAAGTGAAGAAAAAGGAAATGTCATTATAAAAAAAGGTATAGTACAGATAAGTCATGGAATACGATATAAAGAGACAAGGAAGATTAAAAGGTAATGGTAAAAGAGAGGGTTTTGGCTCATCCAGTGATGCTCTTTCCAATGACCGATGCTAGCTTCCCTTGCTTATCATCTTGAACATGCCTTAATCAACTTCCATGGATACCGGTTGGGAAATCTTTTGATGCTAGCTTGATATATCAAGAGTGATACTTTACTTTTTGGACCCTAACTTTTGCCTAGGTTGCTCTTTCGAGTTTTCAACCTACCAGGCCGCTCTAATTTTTGCCTAGGTCGCCTTTTCAGGTTTTCAACCTAGCGAGCACATTCTCTTTCCTCTCTTCTTTTTTTTTATTTTTTTTTTATAGTTGTTTTTTTTCATTTTTTTTTTAAGCATAATACTTCTTGACTGCATCTGAATTGACTGGGAGCGGTAGATCTTCACCGTCCATCTTTGTGAGTATTAGGGCCCCTCCGGAAAAGGCTTTCTTCACAACATAGGGCCCTTGATAATTGGGAGCCCACTTTCCTCGGTGATCCTTTTGAATGGGAAGAATCTTTTTTAGCACTAAATCTCCTTCTTAAAGTTGCCGAGGTCGTATTTTCTTCTCATAAGCTTTCTTCATCCTCTTTTGATACAATTGGCCATGACAAAGAGCATTTAATCTTTTTCCTTCAATAAGATTCAATTGATCAAGTCGAGATTGGATCCACTCTGCTTCCTCCAATTCTGTCTCCATCAGGACTCTTAACGAGGGAATCTCCACCTCAATGGGAAGCACTGCTTCCATTCCGTACACCAAAGAGAATGGGGTGGCACCTGTTGAGGTACGAATAGAGGTGCGATATCCGTGCAAGGCAAAAGGAAGCATTTCACTCCAGTCCCTGTATGTTATCACCATCTTTTGAATGATCTTCTTGATGTTTTTGTTTGCTGCTTCAACTGCTCCATTCATCTTTGGTCGATATGGGGAGGAGTTATGATGTTGTATCCTGAAGCTCTCACATAATTCCTTCATCATCTTGTTATTCAGGTTAGTCGCATTGTCAGTAATAATCTTGTTTGGCAGTCCATAACGACATATCAACTCTTTCTTAATAAATTTGACGACTACACTTCTGGTTATACTGGCATAAGAGGCAGCCTCGACCCATTTGGTGAAGTAATCAATTGCGACCAGAATGAAACGATGACCATTTGAGGCTTTTGGTTCAATTACCCCAATGACGTCCATTCCCCACATTGAAAATGGCCAAGGTGCTGTCAAGACATTCAGAGACATTGGCGGTGCGTGAATGTTGTCAGCATACGTCTGACATTTATGGCACTTCTTCACATAATTAAAACAATCAGTCTCCATAGTCAACCAATAATAGCCTGCCCTTAAGATTTTCCTCGCCATTGCATGCCCATTTGCGTGAGTCCCAAAAGAACCTTCATGAACATCTCTGATAATTTTCTCCGCTTCTGCAACATCAACACATCTGAGAAGCACCATGTCATGATTCTTCTTATAAAGTACATCTTCATTTAAAAAGAAACTTATCGCCAATCTCCTCAAGGTTCTTTTATCATTCTCTGAGGCACCAGGAGGATATTCCCTGCTCTTAATGTAGCATTTGATATCATGATACCACGACTTGCCGTCGAGCTCCTCTTCCACTGTTTGACAATATGCAGGCTGATCACGAGTTTCCATCCTTACCAGTGGCATATCTCTGTCATGGCTTATCTTGAACATTGAAGATAAAGTGGCTAAAGCATCGGCCAACTGATTATCTTCACGAGGGATGTGATGGAATGTAACTTCATCAAATTGCTCAATTAACTCCCTTATGTAAGCATAATAAGGGACTAACTTGGCATCTCGGGTTTCCCAATCTCCTCTTAGCTGATGGATAACTAGAGCAGAATCTCCATACACCTTGAGAACTTTTGCTTTTGATTCTATGGCCGCTTGAATTCCCATAGCACATGCCTCATACTCTGCTACATTATTCGTACAGTCAAAGCATAACCTGGCTGTGATTGGAATAAAATGGTTTTCAGGGGAAACTAATATAGCTCCAATTCCATGCCCCAATGCATTAGATGCCCCATCAAACAATAAAGTCCATCCTTCCTGCTGTGAAAACTCTTCTCCTCCTTCAAATAAAGCCATTATATCTTCATCTGGGAAATCACACTGCATCGACTGATAATCTTCCACGGGCTGTTGAGCCAAATACTCAGCAAGAGCACTGCCTTTTATTGCCTTTTGAGTGACATAGACAATGTCATATTCTGATAACAGAACTTGCCAGCGAGCTATTCTACCAGTAAGAGCCGGTTTCTCAAAAATATACTTGATCGGATCCATCTTTGATACTAACCAAGTAGTATAACTCAACATATACTGCCTCAAGCGACGAGCAGCCCATGCCATAGCACAACACGTCCGTTCCAACAACGAATAATTTGCTTCGCAACTGGTAAACTTCTTGCTCAAGTAGTAGATGGCGTGCTCTTTTCTACCAGATTCATCATGCTGCCCCAATACACAACCCATAGATTCATCAAGTACTGTCAGATACATAATGAGAGGTCTTCCCGGCACCGGAGGTACCAAAACTGGGGGTTCTTGTAGATACTGTTTGATCTTCTCGAAGGCCTTTTGACAATCTTCATTCCACACCACAGTATGACTCTTGCGTAACAATTTAAAAATTGGTTCGCAAGTTGCCGTTAATTGAGATATGAATCTGGCAATATAATTCAATCTCCCTAAAAATCCACGAACTTCCTTTTCTGTACGAGGAGCTGGCATATCTATGATTGCTCGGACCTTGTCAGGATCAACTTCTATCCCTTTTTGACTAACCACGAACCCCAATAATTTGCCTGACTTCACGCCAAAAGTGCATTTAGCTGGCTTCAACCTGAGCTTGAATTTTCTTAATCGCTCAAAAAGCTTTTGTAGGTTGATTATGTGGTCTTCTTCTGTTTGAGACTTTGCAATAATGTCATCTATATAAACCTCTATCTCTTTATGCATCATGTCATGGAACAAGGTCACCATTGCTCTTTGATAAGTTGCCCCTGCATTTTTTAAACCAAATGGCATTACTCTGTAGCAAAATGTTCCCCACAACGTGATGAATGTGGTTTTCTCCATGTCTTCAGGAGCCATTTTGATCTGATTATATCCCGAGAAACCATCCATGAAGGAGAAAAATGAATGTTGAGCAGTATTATCCACCAGAACATCAATATGAGGGATTGGGAAGTCATCCTTGGGGCTAGCTCTATTCAAATCTCGATAGTCAACACACATTCGAACTTTCCCATCTTTCTTTGGAACTGGAACAATGTTTGCAACCCATTGAGGGTACCTGGAAACTGAAAGGAAACCGGCATCGAACAGTTTTTTGACTTCTTCTCTAACTTCCAATAGCATCTCTGCTTTCATTCGTCTCAACTTTTGTTTAACTGGGGGACACTCGGGCTTCAAAGGTAATTTATGCTCGACTATGCTAGCATCTAGCCCAGGCATATCTTGATATGACCATGCAAAAATATCACTATAATCGTACAGGAGCTTAATCAACTTGCTACGTTCACTTTCTTTCATACAGGTGCCAATTTTAATTTCCCTTTTATCATGTTCAGTCCCCAAATTGATTAATTCAATTGATTCCTTGTAGGGCTGAATTTCTTTGGCTTCTTGTTCTTTTAATCTCATTAACTCAGGGGGAGGTTCCCAACTTTCTTCATTATCCTCGTCAGCATGATTAATAGGGAGATCAAAATCATATGATGAGATGCTAACATGGTCATTTTCAAGAGAATCACTTTCAGATCTGCATTTATTGGTGTTAACAAAAGAAGAGAAATAAAATGAATAGAGATTGAAGTAGTGACTTAGTGAAAGATAAAGAAACAAGGATAAATTGAAGGAAATGCATTCATTGATAACAAATACTGAAACGAAACATGCGAGCCCATGTTACAAAAAGTATTCCTAAAGCCTTGGGCAGAGCAATAGGATTAGCATTATAAATTACTTTGAATCTAAGATCACGGGTAACTCGACGACCTCCCAATTGCCAAGCTCTGTATTCGAAGAACATGGATACACCAAGTTAATATTGCAATTGACAAGATGATCATCTTCAATAACAGCCACTTGATCCAAAAACACCAGTCCAGCACTTCGAAAGCTTTGCCGAATATCACAAATGGGAACCCCCTCAGTTCTTGGATCCCTACCTTCAAACCGAGCTATCCTTCTTTCCTTTTTCTCTTCTACGACTCTTCTTTTATCTGCTCTAGTAGGCCTGTATCCTAAACCAAATCTGTTTTGATTCTCACACAGTTGTAGCGGCTCAGCAATGCCTTCTCCATTTTTCCCTAGCCCCTGCCCATACAACCAACCTCCTCTGAGCATAAGTTTAGCCACCATTAATGATGCATTAGATGGTGTTGGCTTTATAACTTGCGCTCCTTCTCCTACATAGGTGGTGCTAGCAATCTCAAGTGCTTGGAAAGAAGTTTCAAGGGCCTCTTCTGCAACTTCAATATAAGGGTTTGATGATGTTTTACTCACCAACAAATCTTCTTCACTTGAAACAATTACCAACTTATTGTCTACTATGAACTTCAACTTTTGGTGCAATGTGGAGGGCACTACTCCCGCAGAGTGAATCTAAGGTCGTCCCAAGAGGCAACTATAGGCTGGCATAATGTCCATCACTTGGAAAGTGATTTCAAAAGTACACGAGTCAATCTGGATCGGAATGTCAATTTCCCCAATCACTTCTCTTCTAGTACCATCGAAAGCTCTCACTATCATATTACTTGGTCTCATGTATGACATATCGAAAGGCAGCTTTGATAGTGTTGATAGTGGCATTACATTCAAAGAGGAGCCGTTGTCAATAAGTACTTTAGCCATAGCATGATCTTGATATTTTACAGAAATATGCAATGCTTTATTATGCCCCCTTCCAACGGCAGGGATTTCATCATCATCAAAACTGATATGATTATCAGCAACAATGTTACCGACAATGCCACCTAACTTGTCCACCGCAATGTCATGGGCAACATGAGCTTCATTCAATACCTTCATTAATATCTTTCTGTGCGGTTCAGAGTTCAACAATAAAGACAGGAGAGATATTTTTGCCGGAGTGTGATTCAGTTGTTCTACCACTTTATATCCATTTTTTCTTATGAACTTCAAAAACTCACAGGCTTCTTCATTAGTTACCACTTTCTTGCGCTCATCTGGACTAACTTCTTTTTCTCCAAAAATGCTTCCATATTTGTTCTTCCTTTTGTCTTCTTTCATTACTTCTTTGGCTGAATCATTTTGAAGCTCTTCGGGTTTATAAATACGACCACTTCGGGTCATCCCACCAATTCCAGAAACATTTGTGACAACAGAAAAGCCTGTACTAGAAGATGTTGGCAATAAAACATTCTGAGGGTTGCTAGCAAGAACCTGCGCACCATACTTCCATGGCACAACTTTGGTGTCCTTGTAGGCAAAAGGGGTTGGTACTTGAATGGTAATTGACTTTTGGCTGCATGTTGTCTGCATGGATGAGTTTCTTGTGTAATGAACTACTAGTGGTTTTTGGATGGAGGCGGTATGCTCAATAGTTGGCGGGATTACCATCGGAACTTGGGTACCCACGTCCACCTGATCTTTTTGCTCCTTAACCATATTTACATCACTATCCTCATATTGGCGGCCAATTTGCACAAATTGCATGTCTATCAAAGCCTGAAGAATTTTCTCAAATTCGTCACAATCTTCAATGGAATGCCCCATATTCGGATGATTCCACACATCATCATTCCATCGTGGATTTCCTCTTTTTTAACTTAGGCTTGTATCATCCCATATTTACAGAGCTCTTCGAAAATTATTTTTAGAGGAGTTTTGATATCTGCCACCTTTCTCACAAGATGCTGATTTGAAAACTCTTCAACAACATTGACCCCGGAACTTCCATGATTAGGCAAAGGGTTATTGCCAACATTAGGAGCATCTTCCTTGAAGTCCAACCACTTGGCATCAATTAAATTCTGCACCTTAAACTTTAAAGCATTACAATTTTCAGTAGAATGGCCAACAATTCCAGCATGATAATCACATTTAGCATTCACATCAAATCCTTTAGGGTAAGGAGGCTCAAGTGGTTTCATTGGACATGGAACGACAAGTGAACTTTGGATGAGGAGTGGTAAAAGCTCGGTATAGGACATGGGAATTGGGTCAAATGTAAATGGTTTTCTCTCTTGGTTATTAGGGGTTTTTCTTTGATTTGGATTTGAATTTAGAGCCCATGATTGAGGTGGTCTTGATGGTACGGTTGGGAATGTTTGTGGCTGGGAAGGAGGTGGTGGGTGGTAGGGTGTTGTTGAGCGGTAAGGTTGGGGATATGGGTTATGTGAAGTATTGGCCACATCATGGTAATTAGTGAAAGGTGTTTGGAAACTTGGCTGAGGGTTGCTATATGTTGGGTTAGGCTTGCTTTACGGAAACCTTTGCTGATTGAAAGTCACAGCATGGGTTTCTCCTTCTTTTTTCCTTCCCATCCTAATTGAAGGTTTCTTCATATTAACAGCCTCCATGGAATTGGGAGTGATTTTGCCACTTCTTATTCCGCTTTCTACCCTTTCTCCTATAATGACAATGTCAGAAAAATTTGATGACACACTTCCAATCATCCGGTCATAGAATGATGATTGAAGGGTATCAATGAACGTAGCAACCATTTCCTTCTCTGACAATGGGGGGTCAACTTGAGTAGATAGTTCTCTCCAACGTTGAGCATACTCTTTAAAAGATTCAACATCTTTCTTTGTCATATTCTGTAGCTGCAGTCTATCAGGAGCCATATCAATGTTATATTTGTATTGCTTGAGGAAAGCATCAGCCAAATCTTTCCAACAACGTATATGTGCTCGCTTAAGGTGCGTGTACCAATTCGAAGCTGCCCCAGTCAGGCTATCCTGGAAAAAATGGATCAACAGATTCTCATCTTGGGCATATGAGGCCATCTTTCGACAATACATGGTCAGATGACTCTTTGGGCAAGTGGTCCCTTTATACTTGTCAAAATCAGGCACTTTAAATTTTGGGGGAATGACAACATTAGGAACAAGACAAAGTTCAGAGGCATTTCCAAGGCCATAGTTATTTCCTCCTTCTATAGCTCTCAACCTTTCTTCCAGAACTTCCAATTTCCCCATAGATTGAGGAATTCCAATTGAAGAGTTATTCAATGTGTCATGAGAGGCTCCATGAAGGTTATTTGGTGCCACATATAAAGGATTAGAGTGTGGTTGGGATACATTTTGTGAGTTTAAGACAGGTGGAACCATCGGTGCACTACTAACAGGGAAGGGTGTTTGCGTTTGTGGATTTTCAATTGAATTTGGGTGAGGACCTTGCAGTTGAGTAGGGTTTGGGGTAGGAGTTGATGTGTTACCATCTGGAGGATTAGTGGCTTGTGGTGGTACAAATCCTGGAGGCAGGCCGTATGGAGGGAATGGTGGTACATGGACTTCTTGCGGATTGGTGATTGGTGGTTGTATGGGAATATTTGGGTATACCGTAAGTGGCATCAGTACTCCTTGAGGGTTAGAATTTTGGAACTGCGTAGGAATTGGGGAAAAGCCAGGTGGGTGGGATGGTATATCTGCTTGTTCACCATTTACCACTGAAAGGGTCCCATCTTTGTTATTTTTATCCAACGATTGCAGAATCTCCAGCATTTGAGTCATCTGTACTTTCAGCAGGTTCACATCTTCTCTCAGCTCACCTCGTTCTAGTTCATCCATGATCTTGGTTTGAGCACGAGTCCTATAAGGGTGTCGTGGAAACAGTTTTGCTTTTTTTTTTTGGTTGATTTTTTCTCTCACTGTAAGATAAGATAATGAGTATGCAAATACTAAAGTAAAATATGCATGTTGTGGATGCTGAAGACAAAATTTCAAAATTTTATGCTATGCAAATGGTATTTAGAAAATAAAAGGATTCTTTTGTTGATGAAAATGCATGAATGAACTTCGCCAGGTTATGAACCCTTGAGGCGAGATTATGACGCCTAGTATCAAAAATATAATAATACTTTTGGCGAGGCGTTTAAAGTTTCGGAGGGGAAATACCTCCTGAGCGCATGACATTAAATGCTCATGGTTATGCTTAGATGTTGCAAGAGAAAAAAAATAGAGATAAAGAGAGCATACTCCCATTGTCCTACATTAGGAAAACCTAAGGGTTGGGCATATGCTTTTCTAATTTGTGAAAGCTCTCAATGGGTGGCTCTATAATTCTATATTGGTCTCTAGAGTTCAGATCTCATTTCGAAAAAAAAATAATCAAATAGGATGTACATCCAAAATGACTATATTCCGAAAGAGTCACACTCTAGCCGAGGTTTTCATGATAGCCAAACAGGATGTACATCCAAAATGGATACCACTACACAACCTCTTACCTATCTCATGTTTCACTCAGACCCGGGTATAGGGCCCCACTCATAACTGTGTGTGAGTTGTGTGAGTACAGTGTGTGAAAGGAGCATACAAACCTGTACATCCTAAAATAACTAAAATTTCAAAGCTGCAAAACAAAAACAAAGAAGAATATATATAGAGGTTTCTACCCTAAGGTTAAAACAAAACAAGATACATATTTATTATTGCAGATATAAACATAACAACACATAACGTTCAATAATGATATTTATACAAATATATAAATAAACAAAAAAAAATGGGTGAAACAAAATAAATAAAATTTATGAATAATTTGCATAATTAATAAAATAGACTTGACTCTCTGAAATACTTTCCCCAGTGAAGTCGCCAGCTGTCGCAACCGTATCGCGACGTGACGGTGAAAGATATTGAATCTTTAAAACAATGAAGTCGCCACCAAGGTTTATTTAGGAAAACATTGGAAAAAACCTTTTTTAAAGACAACTAGTCTTTTGAAAATAGAAACGGGTTCGGGAGTCGATTACGAGTAGGGAAGGTGTTAGCACCCTACACCGTCCGTTTAAAAAACGGTTACCTTATATTAATTGTGCAAATTATTGATAATATTTTAAATATTTATTTCACCCTAAAAATTAAATAACATTGATTGCTGGAAAAGAAAACTAATTTTGAAAATTTATTTTTGTGCTTGACGGGATGGTCCTGCTCCGACGTATCCCTCGGTACAATAGGGAACTCAAAGCTACGTCGTTCTGTAGAAAATATTTGTGTGTTGATTGGTTTTAATTTTAAAGAAAATCATTTGAAAGTTTTGGATTTGATGGTTTCAGACTATCAAACTGTCGCAGTTAAAATAATCCGAAATAATAATTGTAGGACTAACAAGCTGTCTCAACTCAGCTAATCCCTTTTTTAATAAATTAAATTTCATGTTATTATTTTCATTATTATGAGTTTTAAGATAAATTTGAGTGAATTTTGAATCATCGAGCCGTCACGGCTACAATGAGTCAAAACGAAATGTGTGGGGGTAACAAGCCGTCACGGCTCAGCTGACTCCCATTTCAATTGACAGTGAACTAATTTTCTTTAAATTTTAAATTAATCCAAAATCAGTAAAAAAGAAATTGATTATTTGTTTGTTTATTTATAATTTCTAAAATTGTTTAAACTCATCGGACTGTCACAGTCGAAATGATTTTAAAGAATAGAGGAATTAACAAGCTGTCACAACTCAGCTAATCCTTGTAACATATATTTCATGTTATTTTATGATAAACTTAAATGAATTTTGAATCACCAAGCCATCACGGCTAAAATGAATCAAAAGATTATGTACGGTTAATAAGCCGTTACTATAAATATGGCTTGTGCTTTATCTCCATATATAATAAATTGCATAAATGATAACAATAGTGAAACTATTAATCAGATTGACTAAAGGATGAAGAAAAAATAATAAAAAAATCGACTTTAATACATAAATACAAAATCGGAAACCTGTTTGTACGGAAATGTTGACATTTGATCAATGGATATAAGGCATTCATCAAATTATAATAAAATAAATAGACAAAGTGTTAAGCTATCATTATTATTATAGTATAAAAAAAAGTGAACTGAAGAAATGGTGATACTGTCACGTGAATGTACATAGTTATGGACAAAAAAGAAATGTTTACTATTCATTCCATAAAGATCAAATGGTGGATAATGTGAGCTGTCTATATTTCTTGGCAAAACAACATCACTCATCGGCGAATATGCTTCAACATGGAATCATGGATGTGGTATTACTTAACCAATATTATTTTATTCATATCCTTTGCATTTAACATCTTCGAAGACTTGATGAATATTACAGACTAGTTAGATTCTATCTCATATCAGAAAGAAAACATTAAACACAAAGCCAACAACTCACGTCCTTAATATGCGGTCTCCACATGACAAGTGCAACAAAACAAAAGCTCACGCCCTATCAGGCTATCATCAACATACGATGGATACCAATATGATTCAGATTTATTTTTCCAAAAAAATCTAAACTAATCTCCATAATATATGTTTCCAATCAAGGAAGACTGCAGCAATATTCATACATCACCATATCAGTCAATAAGAGCATGGAAAATAAGGATATTTTAAAAAAAGACGCAAGTTACCAGTCTTCACTTGCTTGAAGGTCGCACAGTGATGAAGCACAGTGGTGAACGATCTTCCAGTGGCGGAGTGCGACGGTGGATGAATTTGAGTTGGCGGTGGTTTCTTTAACTGGGTTGGTTCTTCCAGAATCGTGAAGTTCCTTCTTGATATCTCTTCTTACCCAAAAAAAAAAACTCTCCTTCTCCTCTTCAGAAATTTGTTGCTTTTAGAAATCTCTATTTTAGCATTATCTTTCCTTTTTGAAACTTCCCTCAAAAATCCCACCCCTTTCACCGTCGAGGTCTTTGATATTTATAGAGGAAAGGTTGATGTTTTTTTTATATATTTCCCTTACCTCCCTGAACACGCCTCCCATGCTCTTTCTCATCCTGAACCTTATTTCCTGACCACCACTCACGTGGGATTGTTTGAAAACAATCCATCTTGATTGACACAGGCGGTTGAGGAAACCCACATAAGGGGGTTATTGTTAAAACTAAAGAATCTGGTAACTTATATTTTGTATTTTTATTATTTTATTATTTTATTATTTTTATTTTTTACTTTTTTTTTGTTTTTGTTTTGGCTTTGCAACTAAAAAATAAAAATAGAAATAATACTAAAAAAAATTAAGAGACTAGATAAAATAAGGAAATTTACTAAATAATTTTGCTTTTATATATATATATATATATATTTATTTTTTTCATTTTTTTGCATGTGAGGACAAAATTGAGTGGTTACAATAGTAGTCCTATATATTATTTTAGGAATATTCATACATGCTTATTATAATTTTTCGGGATACTTTTTTGGTACGCATTTATACCGACTGGAGCAGAACCGATATCTGCACTTTTCGTCCGAAAAATGACTTTCAACATTATTAAGCCCTTGTTTTAATTATTTTTACCTTACCATAATTATTTAAAGTCAATTATGGAATTTTTCACTTAAGCTCATAATTAATTAATTAAATTCCTAATTTAACGGTGCAGTTCTTACAGAAGTCGCCATCAAGGTTTATTTGGGAAAAGGAAAACATCCTTTTTCTTTGAAAACAAAAATGGATTTGAGAGTCAATTACGAATAGGGAAGGTGTTAGCATCATAAACCGTCCATTAAAAAAAACTGTTAACTTATATTAATTTTGTAAATTATTGTTAATATTTTAAATAATTATTTCACCCCAACGAATTAAACAAAACTGAATAAAGAAAAGAAAACTAATATTTGAAAATTTATTTTTGTACTTGACTGGAAGGGTCTGCTCCGACGTATTCCTCGGTACAATAGGAAATTCAAAGCTACGTTGTTATGTGAAAAAATACTTGTGTTTTGAATGATTTTAATTTTGAAAATAATTTTAAAGAAATTCATTTGAAAGTTTTAGTTTGATGGTTTCGGATTATCAAGCTGTCGCAGCCTAAATAATTCGAAATAATGATTGTAGGATTAACAAGCTGACTCAACTCAGCTAATCCTTTTAAAATAAATTTCATATTATTATAAATTTTTGTGATAAATCTAAATGATATTTGAATCACAAAACAAGTCAAAACAAAATATGTGAAGTTAACAAGCCATCACGACTCTAAATTTTGTGATAAATTTAAATGAATTTTAAATCACAAAACAAGTCAAATCAAAACAAAACAAAATATTTGAAGTTAATAAGTCACGGCTCAGCTGACTTCCAGCTCAATTAATGGGAAAAAAGGTTATTGGTTTAAAATAATCAAAAAATAATGGGATTAATAAGCTATCAGAATTAAGCTAATCCCTTTATGATAGTTTTAATATGATAAATTTTATTTTATTTTATTAAAACACTTCGTATAGTAATATATTCGGTCAACAAAAAAAGTATTCAAATCAAGTTGATTATATACAGGTATGGTAACAACAATTGTATACTGTAAGGAAAAAGAAATGAGTTAATAATAATAATAATTGTTTCGAGGATGTGCATGAAGAACATAGACCTGAAGAATTGAAGTTTGCTATTGCCATTATTTTTCATTAATATAATGCATTGAAAGACAAATCAATTATATGGCATTACGTAAAAAAAGTAGGTGTGCAGGACATGGATCAAGGAAACTAATGTTTGCTAAATTTGGGAAGGATTATATTTATAAATTTTTTTATATATACATTATTATACTTTCAGGTCTACGTAGTATAATTTACAAAAATTTTAAAAAAATTTGTATCTATCATACTAAAATATTTTTTCTTTTTTAATTTTTAGAGTCTTACATTTTTTATGCATGTTTATATTATGACCAATCGCCTCCTACGAGAAAAGGTATATTCTGTTGTCCTTCCTTTAATTTTTAGATATTTTACTTTTTTATTAATTTTTTTTCACGTGTTACTTGCACATCCGTTACATATTCAGATATTCTACACACAAAAAATGGTCAGCTCATATTAAGGGCAAACAATCTGGCTGGGTTTGATGGTGGTTCGGTCCATGGTATACAACATTAATGTGTTGGGTTTTAATGGGTTGGAAGGTTCATGATTATGGGTTCATGGATGGTGCAAAGAAACTTGAGGTTCCTTACTCTATCTCGAAATCAGTATTTTAAAATTCGGACCGGTCATCGAACCGGTCGAGGTACTGGGTTACTGGGTCATTAGTTCGACCGGATTCAACCGGGTTGAACCGGATTTACTGTTCACATATTAAAAATATAAAAATATTACTTATATTAATAAAACTTCACATAAGAAAACTATCAATGAGCTTCAAAAAACAATTTGACTTTCAATGATAGCAAATATTATATACTTCTAAGCTTCTAGCTCTAGACCATATTATAATATTAGATTAAAACCGCAATATAAGTTTTTTTTTGGTAAGCAAACTACAATATAAGTTAAATGCACCTTTTGTGCTTGACATGATACTGATAAATTAAATCATGATAACAAATAGTATGCATGAAATATACACTAAGAAAAAAGTGTCCACCGTTGAGATGAGATCATAAGACCATCAGTGTTTATCACCACTTAACTTCATGAGATCATTATAAGATGCAACTAAATTACATAAACGAACTGCACTAATCTAAAATACCTTATTATTTTCACCTTACTTTTAATCATATTCATCATAAAATATGAATATGATTTAATTGAAGAGTTCTTATCAACAACAAAAAAATTACCAAAAAAAAAAGGAATAACCGGTCTAACCCGGGTCGCTGGGTTTCGGCCGGGTCAACCGGTCCAATCCGGGTTGACTGCAGAAGCGGTTCAACTACCCACTCGGACCGGGGAACCCACCGGGTCACCGAGTCCCGGGTCGACCCGGCCGGTCCGAGCCGGGTTTTAAAATACTGCTCGAAATAATTTAATATGGTCTAGACCCACCATTTATTTAGTGGTTCATTTTTCAAAAATAGGAAATTTTCTTTTATTTCTGTCTTTTTTTTTTTTTTGATTTTATCCCTTGTCCCTTCATTTTTTTCTATTTTGGGGAGGGACCACGTCGCTCCTTTTTTTCTATTTTGGTAAGGGACCACCATGATCTGGCCCACATGTTTTTTCTTTTTTTCTTTTTTGGTATCTTCAAGACTTTTTATTTTTATTTTTGGAGCAACCAGAAACAAAAACAAAAAAACCCCTCCTATGTTCTGTTATTCTGATTTTATAGATGAATTGTTTTTTGGGTAATAAATTATAGCACTGAGATTTTTTGTACAAGACGTTTTTTTTTTTCATAAATTATATTTCTCTGATTTTTGCTTAATCATACTAGAAATTTTATATAATTTTTGAAATTTAACTTTTGAAAAAGATAAACTAAAAAATAAGGATAATAGTCTAATTTGAATTGACAATGTATACATTAGACCTAGGATGAATATGTTGTTCATACGACGATATGATTTATGTGAACTGAATATAAAAAAGTTTAAGATAGTGGAAGTATTTGAAACTGATGGGCCTGCTGCTGTTAGTGGGCCTGCTGTTGTTAGTGGCCCGAAGGTGAGTGGGCTGGGAATGGATGCTGTTAGTGGACCTGAGGGTGAGGGACCTGTTGGGGAAGGACTTGGTGCTGCTCATAAGTTCTTTGACAGTGTTCCTAGAAGAAAGGCTTACAGGAAGGTCCAAAGAAGGAAGGCATTTGACAGCTTGAAGTTGGTTAGGAAGTTGGACACGTGGAAGGCTGCACTGAGAGATGAAAACGTGGAAAGGGAGAGCAGGGAATGGGGATAAAGAGTTAGTTAGGGAAGCAGTGAAAAGGGAGAAGAATATTGACAAGGGTGGACGCAGTGGCATTGAGCATGGTGTGTCTCAATGGCTGCAAGGGAATAAGGGATGTCATCTTCTCAATCGGGTAGCCGTGAGGGGTGGATATCTCATTAGTAGTAATTGTTCTGTTAATTGTCTTGTATTGCTGAACCATTTCTGCCGATTGAGGAAGATATTGTTCTCATCGAGCTGGTTCATGAATATCATTGATGTTTTACATTTCTATTAATTGAGATCTATTTGCTGTTGTTATTTTCATCTTGTTGAGATTCTGGTGCCAACATTTGGTATCAAAGCTCTTACGATCCTCCGAGAGAGCTGCATGGTAACTATGAGAAAGGAGAACCGAGTAGAGGAAATGGAGAGAAGGACGGACCAGATAGAGGAACACTTGGGGTAAGTTAGAACCGAAGTTCGTCAGATGAGAGAAGTGTTTACAAAATTTATTCATCGTATGGAAAACGGAGGAAGGGGATTTGGACGGGGAAATGGTGGAACGGGAACGGGGAAAATATTGGAAATCAGGGAAGAGGACCGGTAGGAAGGGAGGAAGAGAGGATGTGTCGTGTGGAGGTTCCTTATTTCTCTGGTAATGATCCTTATGGATGGATATTTCGAGCTGAGCGATACTTCCGTGTGAATCGAATTCCACCTGAAGAGCATGTGGAAACAACCTCAATTTGCCTTGAAGGGGAAGCTCTTAGTAAGCTCTTAGTAAGCTCTTAGTTGGTTCCAATGGTTGGAACCAAGAAACCCGTTGACGGATTGGGCGTCGTTTAGGGGAGCAATTTTGCAGCGCTTCCATGTTTCTGCATCTGGAAACCCTTACGAAGCCTTAATGGAGTTAAGGCGGTCCGGCACGGTGGCAGAATTTCGCAAACAATTCTAGGTATTATCTGCTCCGCTGAGACAAGCAGAGGAGGAAATGATGCAGGCGGCGTTCCTGACCGGGCTAAAACCGGAGGTCAGGGCAGAGATCCGTCTTCATTCACTTGACGATTTGAGAGGGATGATGATTATGGCTCAAAGGTAGAAGACAGGGATGTTGTGTTGGGACGAACCTATGGGAGTGTGGGCCGTGGGAGTCAAGGGCCGAATCACCAAACCAGTGCTTGGGGAAAGACAACATTGCCAAATAGAGGGGGAATTAATGGGGCCAAGGGGGTTAATTATAGGCTAGCTGGTACGACCCAATTTTCCAATCCATCTTTAGCCCAAACATCAATAGCAAGCTACAATCAGACTACTCAGAACCGAAATAGGGAGGGGACACCAGACACTGGGGGAACAACACATACAGGAAGGGGAACAACCACCGGAAACGAGAGCCGTAATGGAAGTCGTTTCTGTCGTTTATCGCTGGAGGAGGTGGCAGAGCACCGTAGGAGGAATCTATGCTTTCGTTGTGATGGGCCTTATGGTCCAGGGCATATTTGCCCAAACCATAATCTATGGGTGATGGTGTTGAACGAAGACGAAGAGGAGCCAATTGACGGAGGCGCGGTGAAGGGTGAGGGAGACGGTGAACCGGAGGAAGTTCTTCAGCTCAATGTTCAGAGCGTGGTGGGTCTCACCTCAAACCGTTCTCTGAAATTATGGGGAAGGGTGAATGACCAGGAGGTAGTGGTTCTTATTGACACGGGGGCTTCTAACAATTTTATTGCTAATGGAATGGTTGATAGGTTGGGGATCCCGATGGACAACACTAAGACCTTTCGTGTGTGGGTTGGGGACGGTACCCAAGTGCAGGGAAAGGGATTTTGCAAGGATGTGAAATTGGAGCTTCCAGGTTTGTCAGTAACCTAATATTTCTCTATTTTTTCATTTAAATGATGTGGATTTGGTGTTGGGTTATGCATGGCTGGAAGAGTTGGTAAACATTCAGGCTAATTTCAAAGAGCGGATTCTTCGAATACCATGGCAAGTTATCCTACTCTCTCGTGCAGCAAGTTATCCTACAAAGGGATGTCTCAGTTCCGGGAAAAAAGAAGAAGAGGGGTACTACGTGGAGTTGGGGTATTATTCTCTCGAGACACACGATTCTCTAGAGATTGCACCACAGTTTTCTGAGCTGCTCCTATAATACATAGATGTCTTCAAACCATCACTGGAGTTACCACCACAGCGGGATTGTGATCACAAGATAATATTGAAGTCAGATGCTACTATCCCAAATATACATCCGTATCGATATCCTTACTATCAAAAGGAAGAGATCGAAAAATTTGTGAAAGATATGTTGGGAGCTGGGATGATTAGACCTAGTGGCAACCCATATTCTAGCCCTCTGATCTTGGTAAAGAAAAAGGATGGGAGTTTGCGTTTCTATGTCGACTATAGGGCTCTGAACAAAGTAAATATCCCTTATAAGTTTCTCATTGATGAGCTCTTGGATGAACTGAACATAGCTGGAATCTTTTCAACGTTAGATTTGAAGTCGGGCTACAATCAGATACGCATGAGGGAGGAGGACATTGAAAAAAATTGCATTTCGTACCCATGAAGGACATTACGAATATCTCATGATGCCTTTTGGGTTGAGGAACGCTCCCTCCACCTTTCAGTCCTTAATGAACATTGTCTTTAAGCCTTTTTTGCAAAAGTTTGTCTTGGTCTTTTTTGACGACATCCTGATCTATAGCCATAGTGAAGAGCAACATGAGGAACACTTAAAGGTGGTACTGGACATTTTGAGGCAGCATCAGTTTTCGGCAAATAAAAAAGAATGTACTTTTGCTCAAAGGGAACTAGAATATTTGGGTCATTTAATCTCTCAAGAAGGGGTAAAGGCAGATCCGCAAAAATTGGAGGCCATCCGTCAGTGGCCAGTCCCCAAGAACCTCAAGGGACACTGGGGTTTCTTGGGATTAACCAGGTACTATCGTCGTTGTGTCCGACAATATGGCCAACTGGCTAAACCACTCACACAATTGCTCAAGAAAGATGGTTTTGTATGGGGAGAGGGAGCACAACTTTCTTTTGAGACCTTGAAAATAAAGATGATGGAATTACCCATTCTGGAACTGCCCGATTTCACCTCTTTATTTGTAGTGGATACGGATGCTTCGGGGGTTGTTGGGATGGGGGTAGTCTTGATGCAAGAGAACCGCCCAATTGCTTTCCTTAGTAAGGCTTTTTTCGGATCGGGATAGATTGCTTTATGTCTATGAACGTGAGTTAAAGGCTATTGTTTTCGCGGTTCAAAAATGGCATCATTACTTGTTAGGACGTTGTTTTCTCATCCGGACCGGTCAAAGGAGCTTGAAATATTTGACAGAACAGAGGCTTATGGTGGAAGGGTAACAGAAATGGGTTGCTAAACTGATGGGATACGATTTTGAAATTCAATATAAACCGGGATCGGAAAACACAACTGCTGATGCCTTATCCCGTGTCATGGATTGTAGAGAGCTCACTCTAATCAACAACCCTGATTTGCAGAATTTATCAGAAGAGATATTGCTGGATTCGTCCACTAAATCCCTCCTTACAGACGTCATGTTGGATGCCCAGTCCCATCCTGGATACCATGTTATTAATGGCTGTCTATGGTTTAAAAATTGGTTGGTTCTCCCTAAGACTTCTTCTCACATCCCTGTTATTTTGCAGGGAATTCACTCCTCACCTTAGGGGGGACATTCAGGGGAAGTACACACTTATAAACGTGAGGCGGCTGTTTTTTATTGGAAGGGTATACGTAAAGATGTGGCAGCATTTGTTCAGGCTTGTGCAACGTGCCAGAGACAAAAATACAGCCATTTAAAACCGGCAGGCTTATTGCAGCCCCTGCCCATTCCTCAACAGGTGTGGGATGATGTTTCAATGGATTTTATTGGGGGTCTCCCCAAATCCTTAGGAATGGACACCATCTTCGTAGTGGTTGATCGTCTAACTAAATACGCTCACTTCATGACCTTGAAGCACCCTCATGATGCTCAACAGGTGGCTGTCGTATTCACGAAGAAGGTAGTCCGTTTACGTGGAGTTCCAAAATCTATTGTTTCCGACTGCGACATTGATTTTGTGAGTAAATTCTGGTCTGCTCTGTTTAAGTTCACGAGAACCAAACTGCGATTTAGTTCGGCATACCATCCCCAAACGGATGGGCAAACCAAAGTAGTCAACCGAACCTTGGAGACATACCTCTGTTGCTTTGTTAATGGGCACCCAAAGGCTTGGGCTAAATGGTTGTCATGGGCTGAGTTTTGGTTCAATACCTCCTTTAATCGCGCAATCCAAATGACTCCTTTTCATGCATTATATGGGAGAGAGCCACCCTCTATTATTTCTTTCCCAACAGCTAGCACGTCAGTCGCTGCTGTAGATACATGGATGCAGGCTCGCGATGCCATCTTGCAAGAACTTAAGGAGAATTTATGCCAAGCTCAACTGTGAATGAAAGTCCAAGCTGACAAGGGCAGAAGAGAAGAGTTCATCATAGGGGATACAATATATTTAAAAATTCAGCCTTATAAGCTGAGATCCTTGGCTAATCGTATTAATCAGAAACTTAGTCCCAGGTACTATGGACCTTTTGCTATACAAGAGTGGGTGGGGCCAGTTGCTTACAAGTTAGAGCTCCATTCATATTCAAAGGTTCATCATGTTTTTCATATCTCACAACTGAAACGGGCTGTCCATCCTTCGTTGCCAGTTTTGGACCTGCCCCGTTGTTTGTCTAACTCATTGGAGCTGGTGGTTCAACCCTTGGAAATTCTGCAAAGTAGGGTACGGGAAGGCCAATTGGAGTTACTTGTTTACTGGGATGAACTGCCTGACTGTGATTGCACCTGGGAAACTATGCAAGATTTTCAAACTCAGTTCCCCCTACCTTTCACCTTGAGGCCAAGGTGAATTTTGAAGGGGGTGTGTTGGTGGGCCTGCTGCTGTTAGTGGGCCTGCTGCTGTTAGTGGGCCGAAGGTGAATGGGCTGGGAATGGATGTTGTTAGTGGACCTAAGGGTGAGGGACCTGTTGGGGAAGGACTTGGTGCTGCTCATAAGTTCTTTGACAGTGTTCTTAGAAGAAAGGCTTAGAGGAAGGCCCAAAGAAGAAAGGCATTTGACAGCTTGAAGTTGGTTCAGAAGTTGGACACGTGGAAGGCTGCACTGAGAGATGAAAACGTGGAAAGGGAGGGCATGGAATGGGGATAAAGAGTTAGTTAGGGAAGAAGAATATTGACAAGGGTAGAGGCAGTGGCATTGAGCATGGTTTGTCTCAATGGCTGAGGGAATAAGGGATGTGGATATCTCATTGGTAGTAATTGTTCTGTTAATTGCTCTGTTAATTGACTTGTATTGCTGAACCATTTCTGCCGATTGAGGAAGATATTCTCATCGAGCTAGTTCATGAATATCATTGACGTTTTACATTTCTATTAATTGAGATCTGTTTGCTGTTGTTTTTATCTTGTTGAGATTCTGGTGCCAACAGAAACGAACATCCAATTGCACTGTCATCATGTCAGCACATCATCAGCATGGAAAATTATTCTCATCCACAGCAACTTCTGCTGTGTAGGAAGGTGTCCTAAGATTTTTCCAATTTCATCACTTGACGTGAGACAAAGGAAAAAAAAGGAAATGGAGGGAACTTTCAAATCCAGCTACTACGAACTATGGCCAAATCAACCAGACATATTGATATATGAAGTAGTTAATGCAACTATGTAAAGCCAAAAGCATCAGAACTTCATTAAATCTAATCTAAAATCACATCACAAAAAACTGGCACAACAAGAACCTGTTCTACTCTTTAGGATGAACAACTGAGTGAAGGAAAATAACTCTTAACAAAAACGAGATAATTTCCATCATTTGATTCACTGACATAACTTGCCGTAATGATCAAAGAGAAAAAAGTACAGCACCTGGTAGATTCAGTAGCAAAAAGGTAGGTTTACAATCACTCAATTATCTCAGATCAAGTGTTGGATTATATACTGTGCTTCATCCCAATCTACCAAAGCTATAATACTTCGAAGATACATTTAATACCCGTGTCATAAGTTCAAAGTAGAAATCAAAATACTATTACAAACAAAGGAAATTGAATCTATTGCAAAATAACAACTCACCTATGGCTTCAAAACACCAATATCAATAATCTAAATATTTGGATTTTAAATCATCAATTCCTCAAATTCTAAAATTTTGCCAAACAAAATGAAAAACAGAATATGAGCAAGCATATACCGCATTGAGATCCGAAGCCATTTTAACTTCAACTAAGATTAAAATAACAAAAACATGATATCATACACAGTTGACATGCAACAATGATTTATAAAAACGAGATCTACAGGACATAACTCAGTCCCTTAGATGTTCATTAATGATTGCGATCATGCCCGCAAATCATTACAGGTCTGTTGGGCTCATCACAGTTAATTATGACACACCCATTTCATCAATCGACAAAAACACACAAACCCAGAAATCAAAATCGAATCTTTCGGAAGAAATTTAGTTGCTCCAGTGTTCTCCGAAAACATCAGAAAAAAAGGGTTTCGGGAGACATAAAAAAAAGAACAACACAAACGATATAGCTTCAAGGGAACGAGTCGAATGGGAATCGAAAATCCACAATGACCAGATAATGAAGCTTTCACTATAATAGAAAGAAAACATAGCCTAAACGAAACATCATGAAGAGAATAGAAAACGTCTACACAGAGGTTTGCAAACAAAAACCCTAATTTCAGCTGCAAAGTAATTTAGAATTTATAGACAACCCATGTGATGTGACCATGTCTCTGATAACCCTATCCAGCCCAACCCAATTTCCCCCTTTTGAATACTTAATTATTCCGATTTTGTGCCCAATTAATAATTATAAATATCTAATTCAACTATAAAAAAAAAATGGAAATATCAATTTGATGCTCAAATGATATTTGGGACATCAATTAAACAATTTTGGATAAATATCAATAATTTATCAAACAGTTTGCTTATTTTAATTAGTCTAATGCACTATACATAGCCTATGTTGGGCTTGGCAATATATATATATATATATATATATATATATATATATATATATATATATTCTACCATCTCACATTAGATTAGCCATATTATTGTTAGGGAAAAGTGTTTATTATTTTAAATAACACAACTTATATCCTTTTATTTTCATAAATAAGTGAGACCCACATCTTTATTTTTTTTTATCAACTCTCTCTCCTTCTTTATCTATCTCTTTCTCTCTCTTAAAATGACACAACTTTACATCCTTTTAAATGACACACACTTTACCCTCATTCTTATCATGAATATCTATTCTATTTATACTGGTTACGTATTTACATATGCTAGCTTTTGACGCATAATATTCGAGTGAGACTAAATGTTTTTTTTTTTTTTTTGTTAAGTTCATATTCATGTTTTTATATTTTTTGAGAAATTTTAGATTAGTTTCTGTATTCATAAAAACTACAACAACAATAAATAGCCGTTTATAGTTCCGAATATTTTTTAATTCGGACCATTTATGGACTTAACAATATTTCGAATTTAGGGGCTACATGACAGAAAAAATAAAAATATTGCATTTTTAATAAAAAATTATAAAAATATAAGTGTTTGATTTAATTTATGAATCTATTACACTTATTCAAATTTTGTCTCTTTTTTCATGGCAGTATTGAGAGTCTCCCGCTTGAAACACATTTTCAGTGAAGAAAAACGGAAAACAGAGTATCGTGTAATTATGATTTTGTACATATTTTCCTCCCAACTTTCTCTCATGCATTTCGTTTCACTTCCACGTTCGTAGCACTCTCTCTCACTCTCTATTTCTATTTCTATCTGTCTCATCTTCGCCATTGTTATGTAACACAGCATAACATATGCTGCATACCATGGTATAGCATAGTAGCAACCATGGTTCAGCTCTTCCTCCTTCTTGTTAGATATGAATTATGCTTATTTTAATGGTTTTTTTTTTTTATTTTACAATATTTGGCTGAAGACTAGTTATAAGTGCAGGGTAATGGTCCAATTAATTGCAATGCTACCTAGTAAGGTAAAAGAAAGCAAAAGATAATTTGAAGAAGTGAAATAGTTGTCTTATGTTACATAAGACAACTATCTTATGTTGTACATTCATGGAATTTCGTGCCCATTTTTTTTTCATTTATATTTTTCTAAAATTGTAGGCCCCACAACTTTGTTTCACCACATAAGATACGTATCTTATGTGACATAAGATTAATAATTCCCTTAAAAGAATTACTGATCTCTTTTATAATTTTTACCGAAGTTAGAGAGCCACATGAGTTATTTTTTTTGGAAGTGAAGGGAGAAAGCTGGATCGTTGGATGAGCCATTAGCATGAATGGACAACAATGAATTTTAGGAGCCGTGTTTGTTTTTAGTTAAATAGAGGAGTTTCTTTTTGAATAAGACTTAAGTCAGTTTAGTTTTCACAGCTGAAAGAATTTAAGAGTTCTAGTTTTTCTTTCAAGTTCCCTAGTTTTTTATTGTAACTTTCTGAAGACGCAAGCACAAGAAAGAGTCACCATTGAAGGGATTCAAGAAGACCCATTCGAGTGCATCATGTGAAGTCATTGTTTTGTTGTTAATCTTTGAGTTTAAACAATTGCAATTTGAAGAACAATTGGTCTGTACCTTTTGCAATCTTTTCTTTCGAAGAAGTGTAATGCATGTCTCTTTTAAATTTAAGTACCTTTAGTTTTGTTCTTGATAATATGGCTAGCTAAATTTCTTCTTTTCTGGAATTCAAGATGAGTGGTTAAACCCATTTATTTTCAGAACACTTTATGCTTTGTTTTATTTCATTTGATTAGCAACTCTCGTAGTTTCAAGAAATCTTGGGAAAAATTCTTGAACATTCTTACATGAGCTATGATTGGAAATCAAGTGATTGCATTCTTGCTTATTGAACCCTTTAGGTTAGGGATAACGAGAGGAGGAATTTGATATTTTTGTATAAAGAACCAAAAGACCTTAAGAAAGGATCCTTTTGGGGATTAAAATTGGAATTGGGAAATTCTAGCGAAATAGCTTTAGTAGTTCAAATTCTGTGATGAAAGTGCTTTAACAGTGGTAAAACACAAGGATGCGAATTTCTTTGGGAAAATTCATGAATCAAGAATTCCAGGATTTTACAATTGATGTTCTTAGTTGAGTAAATATTTTAGTTACTTTTGTTAATACAAATCTGAATACAATTTCAATTCATTTAGTCTGTTCTTTGTTTGAAAGCTTGATTACTTACAACTCAAGAATTTAGGAATAAAATACAACAGAAAACTAAATCAATCGTTCCATGAGAACGATTCTGATCATCTGATCTATACTATCCAACAAAATGGCGCCGTTGTCGGGGAACAATGCTTGATTTAGTTTCTTTTTAAAATTTTGTCTTTTAGTTCTTGAATTTGTTCTCTTTCATTTTCATTTTTAATTTCTGTTGAACTTAAATCTTCTTTGTAGATTTTGCAGATTAATAATTCTTGACTGTGAAAACAACATTGATACACTTAGCATTCTGCCAAATCTGAAAAAAAAAAAGTTTGGTTGTTGAACACTCTAAAGGGGAATCATAATGGAATGGGCGAATGGATTTTATGATGCAAGTTTTTTCCATGAATTTGATGAAACAACTTCATTGCTAGCTTAACTCGCAGATATGCATAACATGATGAAGAATTTGGCCAAGGTTATGGTAGAATCCAAGCAACCAACACCTACTCCAGTAGTTGCTACAACACTAGTTTGCTCATTGTGTTATGGTCCTCATGCCTTTGAAGAATGCCCCAACAACCAACATCTATCCTTTATGTGGTAGGCTTCAACGAAAATTTCAACAACCACAACCATTTTTATCAGCAAGGATAGCAGAACTAATGAGGTAATTTTGCCCAAAATCCAGGCCAAAATTACCAGTATCTGCAGCCTTAACATGGATGACAGTAGTCATTTGAACCATATTAGCCTTTTTCACCTTGTTTTATGCATCCTCTTTTTACTGAACAACAAGAACAAATCATTGTTGGAGCTCACCCTTCTTTTAAGCAGTGGATGAAAGATTACATGGTGAAGACAGACTAAGTAATACAAGGCCAAAATACCCTTCTACAAAACGATGCAACTATGCTTCAAAGCCATGGAGCAATGTTGAAAAGTATTGAAACTCAAATATGGCAGCTTGTTTATGCCCATAGTAGCAGACCTTTAGGGGCATTCCCAAATGACACTCAGATACCAAGAGTGGAAGAAATGGAAGCTAGTAGGACCCTCCAATTGAGGAATGACGGAGAAATTGGTCAACAAGGCCATCTACCGTGAGGAAATTAATGGAGAAGAAAGGACAACAAGAGGAAGATGCACCTTCAATCGAACCATCAACCATTCAAGCTTCATATCAAGAAGAAGAAAAAGAAGAGGAAAACATTATTGAACCAGAAAGGGTGGCACTAAAATCAAAGCAATTAGACAAGCCTATGCAAAATATTGAAGTTCCTCAACCTGTATCAAGGGCAAGATTTCTCCCATTTCCTCAAAGACTCCAAAAACATCAATAGGAGCACTGTCTCTCCAACAATTTGCCACCCAAGATGGAAAATTCAGGTTCTTCAATTTCATGTGCAATAGAAGAAAGGAATGTTGTCCCTGGTGGAAAAATAGAGAACAAATTAGTTAAAGTTTATAGGTTTATTTTTCCAACAGATCTCATAATAGTTCAAGGATGTGCCTATTATATTGGATAGGTCGTTCTTAGCTATGGAAGATGCTATAATTGATGTTGAAACAAGAGAATTAACCATGAGGGTCAATAAGGAAAAGAAGACTTTCAATGTTTTAAAAGTCATGAAATTCATTGATGAAGATTCTAATGATTGTTCACTTGTTTCTATTTTGGATCATTTAGTTGATGATCATGTGTTTTTAAATAGTGAAAATACCAACTTAAGAGAAGGCAACTTCAATCACATAGAGACTAAACTAGTCAATCCACTCATAAAAGAAATGGTACAATGAAAATAATTAATTGGTCGGATACCGGACAAATTGTTCTAAATTTGAAGATAATAATCAAATTATTTCCAATCAAATTTAGATGGTTAAAGCATTGGTTGAGCAGGCATGTGGATAAAAAGAAGACTTTTATTTCTTTATTGATTGGTGGATGAAACATTAAATAGGATTTAAGTAGTTTAGTTGGTTAGTTTGTTAGTGTACTAGTTGTAGTTAAGAGCTTAGGATGGTTTAGCATGTGTAACTTTTGTGTTTTCTTATTTAGATTAATTTTTTGGGCAGTTTTAACTTGTTACAAGTGTGTGTGATGTTGTACATAATACGTAGGTTCTTTTATTTGCTTACAGTGTGTGTAATTGTTGTCTTTGTAAAAAAAAATGGTCGAGAGTATTGGTCTGAATAGAATGAATCTGGTGTGCTGATTAAGCATTGGAAAAGTGAGTAAATCACTAAGTTTGGGTAGCACAGTGGTTGTAATACTGGGTAGTATTTTTCTGATACTTTGCGTGTTTGTCTTCTACCTGTCAGCGAGTGAATATCCTATCAATTATGATTCGTGTCTTGAGTATTTGAGTTGTTTGAGTTGGGTAGAAATAGAATATATATATATATGGGTTAGGATCATTTTACACCAGTGTAAGTTACACTCTCAATCTTGTCCGTTGATCTCACTTATATCTAAGGGCTCAAATTTTTTAGGAATGTGAGCCATTGGATACAAGTGGATCAATGGTCAAGATTGAGTGTAAGACTTCTAACTCTTACACCGGTGTAAGAATATCCTGCCCATATATATATATATATATATATATATAAGGGCAGGATATTCTTACACGGGTGTAAGAATTAGAAGTCTTACACTCATTCTTGACCATTGATCCACTTGTATCCAATGACTCACATTACTAAAAAATTTGAGCTCTTAGATATAAGTAGGATCAACAGACAAGATTGATAGTGTAACTTACACTGTTGTAAAATGATCCTAACCCATATATATATATATATATATATATATATATATATATATATATATATATATAGGGAGAGATCTTTTGACTCCAGATTAAGATTTAAAAGTCTTACTCCTCATCCCAACTGCTGATTTCCTTTAGACAGATTTATTTTACAAGCGTTTATGATTGGGCCACTTCATAACTTTGATAACCCTATAAAATATAAAAAAGGGCTTGTTATAAATAAAGAAAAAACAATGGGAAAAATGTGTGTCATTTGAAAGGATATAAAGTTGTATCATTTTAAGTGAGAGAGAGTTGACAAAAAATAAAAATAAAGGTGTGGATCCAATCTCTCTGTGAGAGTGAAATGATATAAGTTGTGTCATTTAAAAGGATAAACACTTTTCCCAAAAACAATATACATGCATTTGTATAGAAAGTCAATAATAAAGAGTGGTCCATGATGTATTTCTATGCGTTAGGCCTTTTATTAAGCGCAGTTACAATCATGAGGAAAGGAAAGAGAGGGGAAGAAATTGGAAATTTTTACTAAATCCTCCAAAACCATCATTCTTCTTAAAATTAAACTTCACCCAATTTGGGAGGTTTAAGGGGGGAAATATTAAAAATTACTTGATCTACCCTTAGCATTAAAATGTGAAAATTGCATAAACATGAATCATTTTTAAATGTGACATTATTAGAAAACTCTAAAATACCAACAGAATTTATAGACGAAAAATATTTCGTCAAAAATAATGATAATTTTTTTGATGAAAATCATATATGTAAAAAAATCTCCATCAAAAATAAAGACGAAACTAGATTTTGCCTTAATCACAAACATAAATTTTTTACGGAAAAAAAAAATCCAGTCAAAATTATTGATAGAATATAAATTCCACCGAAACTTTCAACGAAAATATTTCCATCCAAAAAGTTGACGAAACACATTTCCGTCAAAAAGTTTAGACGTAAAACAATAACGTCAACATTTTTTGCGGAAAACATTTCCATCAAAATTTTGCGCAAAGATTTTCGACAAAAAATTTTTCCTTCAAAATTTGTGACTGAAAACATTTCAGTAAAAGTTTTTGATGAAAACTTTTTATTGGTCAAATATTTTTACAGAAACTAAATTTCGTCAAAACATTTCTTTCAAAATATTTAAAAAAAAACATTCATCGAAATCTTTGAAGAAAAATATTTCGATCAAAATTTTCAACGAAACATATTTCCATTGAAATTTTTTGACGGAAAAGAATTTCATCAAAATTCTTTACAGAATTCAAATTTCGTTTAAAGTTTTCGACGAAAACATTTTTGTTAAATTTTTTGACAAAAAAAATTCCATTGAAATTTTTATCGCAACACATTTCCCTCAAATTTTTTGACAAAACAACTTCGGTCGAAATTTTCATCAGAACACATTTCCATCGAAATTTTGAATGGAAAACATTCCGTCAAAACTTTTGATGGAATTTTTTTTTCGTTTAGAACATTTGATGAAGGAAATCATTGTCGTCAAAACTTTTGACGGAAAATAAATTTTATCAAAAATTTCGATAGAAATTTTTTTTTGTAAAAATTTTCATCACTTTTCGGCAAAAAGTATTCCCACGAAAAAATAAGTGTTTCAAAATTTGTGTCATTTGCAATTTTGAAATTTAATCGAAAATATGATCTTTTTTAGTATTGTGAAAAGTACGTAAATAATTTTATTAGAAATTTTAAATTTAATTTACTTTGTATATTATAATAATTTTATTTATTTTAAAAAAGAGTAAAATGGTAAAAATATCTCATTTACCCTCAATTTTTTTTCCTTACCATTTTTTTTGACTCCCAAACAAGGGAAGGGAATACCCTTTAATTTTCTTCCCTTCCTTCCCCTTCCCCCCCCTTTCCTTCCCCTCCAAACTCCCAAATAAAGCCTTGAGTCTAGATGCTTTATATAGGGTGCTGCTCAACTACTTTTCAAAACTGACAATTGTCAGTTCGTCTCTTTCCCTTGATCTAATGCTGACCATTACTTCATAAGTGAATGAAAGGGAGTCTTTACTCTGGGCAATCAGTATGCAGAATGTTTGCTGATACCTGGCTTTGTTTGGGAGTTTTGAGGGGAAGGGAAGGAAGGGATCCAAGGAGAAGGGAATGAAATTGAAGGGTATTTCCTTACCTTGTTTAGGAGTTAAAAAAATGGTAAAAGAGGAAAATTGAGGGTTAGTGAGATATTTTTACCATTTTAACCTTTTTTTAAATTAATATAATTACTATATTATACAAATTAAATTAAATTTAAAACTTCTCACAAAATTATTTATGTACTTTTTACAACATAAAAAGATCATATTTTCGATGAAATTTCTACATTGCAAATGATGAAAATTTCGTCATAAAAATATTTTTTACGTCGGAATACTTTTCGTAGAAAAGCGACGAAATTTTTCAGTCAATGAAAATTTTTACAAAGATAAATTTTCTATCGAAATTTAGTTTTTATCAAATGTTTTAAACGAAAAAAGAATTCCGTCAAAGATTTTGAGGGAACGTTTTACGTTCAAAATTTCGATGGAAATGTGTTTTTATAAATTTTTTGACAGAAATAAATTTGTCAAAAATTTTGAGGGAAAAATTTCATTCTAAACTTTCGATGAAATTTAGATTCTGTAAAGAATTATGACAGAATATTTTTTGCGTCAAAATTTTTTGTCGAAATATTTTCTGTCAAAAATTTTGGACAGAAATGCGTTCCGTTGAAAATTTTGTTGGAAATATTTTTTTATCAAAAAAACATGATGAAAATATTTTCCGTCGAAAATTTTCGATCAAAATGTGTTTGGTTAAAATTTTCGATAGAAATTGTTTTTGCTAAAAAGTTTAACGAAAATATTTTCGTCAAAAACTTTCTGCAGAATTTAAATTCGGTTAAGAATTTTGATGAAATTTTTTTTCGTCAATAATTTTCGATAGAAATGTGTTTCATCAAAAATTTCGGTGAATATGTTTTTTTGTGAAATATTTTGGCAAAATTTAGATTCCGTAAGTCTCTTTGACAAAAAAGAAACTTCGTCAAAATTTTTTGCGAAATTTTTTGATGGAAATATTTTCCGTAAAATTTTTTGACGTAATTGTATGACGTCAAAACTTTTCGATGGAAATGTGTTTCACCAAAATTTTGGACGGAAATATTTTCGTTAAAAGTTTCGACAAAATTTAGATTCTATCAATAATTTTGACTGAATTTTTTTCCGTAAAAAATTTATGTTAGTGATTATGGAAAAATCCGGTTCCGTATCTAATTTCGTCTTTAGTTTTGACGGAATTTTTTTGACGTATATGATTTTTAGTCAAAAATTTCATCACTATTTTTTACGAAATATTTTTCGTCAATAAATTCTGTCTGTATTTGAAACTTTTCTAATAACATCGCATTTAAAAATGATTCACAATTATGTAGTTTTAACATTTTAATGCTAAGGGTAGATAAGTAATTTTTAATATTTCTTGCCTCAAACCCTCCAAATTGAGGGAACTTTAATTTTAAGAATGAGATTTTTGGAGGGTTTAGGAAAAATTTCCAATTTCTTCCCGTCCTTTTTTTAAACTCACAAAAAAGGGAAAGACTTACTAAAACCCTCCCTTTCTTTTCCTTCCCCTCCTAAAACCAACTCCCAAAGCTTGTTTGGGAGTTTGGAGAGGAAGGGAATCCAAGGGGGAGGGAGGGGAAGGAAGGGAAGAAAATTGAAAGGTATTCCTTTCCCTTGTCTGGGAGTTAAAAAAATGGAAAAGGTGTGAAAATTGAGGGTTAATGAGATATTTTTACCATTTTATCATTTTTTAAATTAAATTAATTATTATATTTTACAAATTAAATTAAATTTAAAATTTCTAACAAAATTATTTATGTACTTTTCCCAACACAAAAAAAGATCATATTTTCGATGAAATTTCTACGTTCCAAACGATGAAAATTTTGTCACAATTTTTTTCGTCGGAATACTTTTCATTCAAAAGCGACGAGATTTTTCAACAAATGAAAATTTTTACAAAAATAAATTTTCGATGAAATTTAATTTCCATCAAAAGTCTTGATGCAAATGATTTCCTCCATCAAATGTTTTAACGAAAAAAGAATTCCTTCAAAAATTTTGACGGAATGTTTTTGGTTCAAGATTTTGATGGAATGTGTTATGAAGAGAATTTCCATAGAAATTGTTTTGTCAAAAATTTTGACGGAAATGTTTATTCGAAACTTTTACGAAATTTATATTTTGTTAAGAATTTTGTCAGAATATTCTTTCTATCAAAATTTTTGTTGAAATCTTTTTTGTCAAAATTTTTTACTTAAATATTTTCTGTCAAAATTTTTGACAGAAATGCGTTTCGTTGAAAATTTTTATGGAAATGTTTTTTAATCAAAAAACCTCACGGAAATATTTCGAGTCGAAATTTTTTGATGGAAATGTGTTTTATTAAAAATTTTGACAGAAATCTTTTTTGCCAATAAGTTTAACGAAAATGTTTCCGTAGAAAATTTTCAGCGAAATTTAAATTCTGTTAAGAATTTTGATGAAATTTTTTTTCGTCAACTATTTTCGATAGAAATGTGTTTCTTTGAAAATTGATAGAAATATCTTTCGTCAAAAATTTCGATGAATATGATTTTTTGTGAAATGTTTTGGAAAAATTTAGATTCCGTAAAGAATTTTGACAAAAAAAATTTTCCGTCAATTTTTTTTTTTACAGAAATGTTTAGTCACAAATTTTGATGGAAATATTTTTCGTCAAACTTTTTTTTCAAAATTTTTTGATGGAAATATTTTTCGTAAAAAATTTGACGTAATTGTTTTACGTCGAAACTTTTCGATGGAAATGTGTTTCGTCAACATTTTGGACGAAAATATTTTCGTGAAAAGTTTCGACGAAATTTAAATTCTATCAATAATTTTGACTAAATTTTTTTTACATACAAAATTTGTGTTAGTAATTATAGCAAAATATGGTTCTGTCTCTAATTTCATCTTTAGTTTTGTGGGAAATTTTTTGACGTGTATGATTTTCATCAAAAATTTCATCACTAATTTTGACAAAATATTTTTTGTCAATAAATTCTGTCGGTATTTGAGACTATTCTAATAATATAGCATTTAAAAATGATTCACAATTATGTAGTTTACACATTTTAATGCTAAGGTTAGATAAGTAATTTTAATATTTCCCCCATCAAACCCTCCTAATTGGGGGAACTTTAATTTTAAGAAGAAGAAGGAGGATTTTGGAGGGTTTATTAAAATCCCCAATTTCTCCCCCTCCTTTTTTTAAACTCACAAACAAGGGAATGACTTACTAAAACCCTCTATTTCATTTCCTTCCTCTCCTAAAATCAAATCCCAAACAAAGCCTAATTAGAGACATGACCAATCACTATTTATTTTCAAGTGGTTTAAATTAAGGTATTTTTAGCCATTAAATACGTTTCACTAAGCATCTATTACCCAGTGTACTGGAAAAAGAAAGGGTTTGACTTAGACAATATTTTGCAAGGCTAGTTGTGGATTAATCATACACTTAAGGTCAGCCTAAGTTATCCAAGTGTCCAGAAAAACAAATGTCCAAACCGAGCCCCATTACAAGCCTAAAAGACCATTTGATGGAAACGAAACACTAGGCATCGTGTGTTTAGGCAATATTTTAGGTTAGGAAGCATCAGTGTAGAGTTAATGATGAATGATTGTCCTTAGTGAAAAATAAGAGGGATGAGTAATAAAATTATCTTGTACGGAATTTAGTACATGACATTAAACTGATGAGTTACGTATAATGACTGCTTGATATATATTGTTAAATAGTGTGCTGTTTGTTTAATTGAAAACTTAGTTTGAACTGGACTGCTAGTTGGTATTGATATTGCTAGTTACGTTCAGTATATGATTGATTGATATTAATGGTTAACATGTAATGTGATAAATGGAGAATTGAATTGTAAAGCCATTACATTGCTTGATTGATGAGCTGATTGCCGAAAGAAAGAACATTACTCACTGGATTGATAAAGCCATGACTCATTGAATTAATATTTTCTCGTCTTCTTTAGGAAAAATAGAGGTTAAGTTTGGTGTATTTTGTTAGCTATGAATTATACTTATTTTAATGGCTTTATTTACAATATTTGAGCTGAAGACCGGTTATAAGTGCAAGGTAATAGGCCAAATAAATGCAATGCTGCCCAGTAAGGAAAAAGAAAGAGAAAGATATAATTTGAAGAATTCCTGATCTCTTTTATAATTTTTACTGCAGTTAGAGAGCCATATGGGTTATCTTTTTGGAAGTGAAGGGAGAAAGTTGGATCGTTAGATGAGCCATTAGCATGAATGGACAACAATGAATCTTAGGAGTTGTGTTTGTTTTTAGTTAAATAGAGGAGTTTCTTTTTGAATTAGGCTTTAGTCAGTTTAGTTTTCACATCTGAAAGAATTTAAGAGTTCTAGTTTTTCTTTCAAGTTCCCTAGTTTTAGATTTTAACTTTATGAAGATGCAAGCACAAAGCACAAGAAAGAGTCACCATTGAAGGGATTCAAGAAGAACCATTCGAGTGCATCGTGTGAAGTCATTGTTTTGTTGTTAATCTTCGAGTTTAAACAATTCCATTTTGAAGAACAACTAGTCTATACCTTTTGCAATCTTTTCTTTCATAAAAGTGTGATGCATGTCTCTTTTAAATATAAGTACCTTTAGGGTCTGTTTGGGAGATGGTTTTAAGAGGGGAAGGGAAGGGAAGTGAGGGTTTTAGGAAGCCTTTCCCTTGTTTGTGAGTTAAAAAAAAAATGAGGGAAAGGTTTTGAGGGTTTTCACTAAACCCTCCAAAATCCATCTTCTTCACAAAATTTAATTTCCCCCAATTTGGAGGGTTTGAGGGGAAAAATATTAAAATTTACGTATTTACCCTTACCATTAAAATGTGAAAACTACATAAATGTGAATCATTTTTAAATGTGACATTATTAGAAAAGTCTCAAATATCGACAGAATTTATTGACGAAAAATATTTTGTAAAAAATAGTGATGAAATTTTTGATGAAAATCATATACGTCAAAATACTTCCCTCAACACTAAAGACGAAATTATATACGGAACAAATTTTGCCATAATCACTAACATAAATTTTTTACGGAAAAAAAATTCAACCAAAATTATTGATAGAATCTAAATTCCGTCAAAACTTTCCATGAAAATACTTTCGTCAAATTTTTTGAAGAAATACATTTCTATCGAAAAGTTTCGACTTAAAACAATTACGTCAAAATATTTTACAAAAAACATTTCCATCAAAATTTGTGAATAAAAACATTTTTGTAAAATATTTTGACTAAATTTTTTTTTTGTCAAAATTCTTTACAGGATCTAAATTTCGTGAAAATATTTCCCTCAACATATTTCACAAAAACACATATCCATCGAAAATTTTTGACAAGAAAAAATTTCATCAAAATTCTTTACAGAATTTAAATTCCGTCGAATGTTTTCGACGGAAATATTTTCGTTAGACTTTTTGACAAAAAGAATTTCTGTCAAAATTTTTAACGAAACATATTTTCATCGAAAATTGTCGACGAAAAATATTTTCTTCAACTTTTTCGATTAAAAAACATTTCCTTCAAAATTTTCAACGGAACACATTTCTGTCAAAAATGTTTGACAGAAAAAATATTCTGTCAAAATTTTTAACGAAACATATTTCCATTGAAAATTTTTCATAAAAAGTTTTGACTGAAAACATTTCGGTCAAGAATTTTGACGAAAAAAATTCGTCAAAATTCTTCACAGAATTCAAATTATGTCAAAAGTTTTCGACGAAAATATTTTCGTCAAACTTTTTGCCGAAAAAAATTTCCGTCGAAATTTTCGACGAAACACAATTCCATCGAAATTTTTTGAAGAAACAAATTTGTATCAAAAATTTCATTGGAACACATTTTCGTCAAAAAAATTCGACAAAAAATTATTCCGTCAAAATTCGTTACAGAATCTAAATTCTGTCGAAAGTTTCACAGAAACATTTCCCTCAAAATTTTTGAAAAAATATTTTCGTTGAAATTTTCATTGAGACACATTTTCATTGAAGATTTTGGACGAACACTTTTTCGTCAAAATTTCGTTAAAAATGATCTTTTTTAGTAGTGCGAAAAATACATAAATAATTTTGTTTAGCAATTTTGAATTTAATTTTATTTGTAAAATATAATAATTATATTAATTTTAGAAAAAAAGGGTAAAATAGTAAAAATTTCTTATTGATCCTCAAATTTCTCCCTTACCAATTTTTTAACTTTCAAACAAGGGGAGGGAATACCCTCAAACTTCCTTCCCTTCCTTCCCCTCCCCCCCTTGGATCCCTTCCCTTCCCTTCCCCTCCAAACTCCCAAACAAAGCCTTAGTTTTGTTCTTGATAATATGGCTAGCTAAATTTGTTCTTTTATGGAATTTAAGATGAGTGGATGAACCCATTTATTTTCATAACACTGTTATGCTTTCTTTTATTTCATTTGATTAGCAACTCTCTTTCTGAAGAAATCTTGAAAATGATTCTTGAACATTCTTGCATGAGCTATGATTGGGAATTCAAGTGAATGCATTCTTGCTAATTGAACCCTTTAGGTAGGGATAACCAGAGGAGGAATTTGACATTTGATAGAATCACAATTCTACCGTAAAATAGAGGGAAAGGGGTGAGGAAGAATCTTGAACAGAGAGAGATGAGAGAAGAATCGAGTAACTTTTATTTCATTATTTGGCTGAGGAACTACAACCTTTGTTCCTCTCTTTATACTCAGAAAGAACAAGTTAGTTACAACTTCTAGTAACTGTATTATCTACAAGCATTTCCTAAAATCAGTACAGAAACACACAATCAAGCTATCACTACTTACAAACAAATTCTTCATCACTGAATCGATTTGGTTTCCTTTCAACTCTTCTGGGCCTCCTTTCTGCTATGGGCTGTATATCTTCAAGCTCCACTGATCCATCCTGAACTCTTGTATCAGCATGCATCATTGAATCTCCTTCTCCTTCTTCATTTGGATTCGACGGGTCTTCTAATAGTTCTCTAGGTCTTGACTCAGAAAGTACCCATTGACTTCCATCTATCGGGTTATTGGTTTGGTTTGGGTTGTTATCCATATTATCTGGGCTTGGGTCACTTGGGCCCATATCAACACCTCCCCCATTAAAATCAACCTTGTCCTCAAGGTTGAAGGATGGAAACTGCTTGGAAAACTCCTCCCATGGTTCCCATGTGACACATTCACCTGGCATTCCTGCCCACAGTACTTGCACCTATTTAATGGAAGAATCCCCCATTTGTTGTATGTGAGTAGACAGAATCTGTTTAGGCTACAGAACAGGTAGTCCACCTTGAAAAATTTCTGGCAGTGGTAATGGAGAAACAGGTTGTTCACCTTTAAATGGTTTAAGCAAAGATACATGGAATATATGGTGTATCTTGGCAGTAAGTGGTAAGCTCAACTTATATGCCACTTTACCTACACGTTTCAGAATTGGAAATGGTCCAAAGTACCTTTTTGACAACTTGTTGGAGGTCCTGTTGGCTACTGAAACTTGTCTATATGGTTGCAGCCACACCCAAAATAAGTCTCCAGCTTTATATTGGGCATCCCTGCGATGTTTGTTAGCTTGATCCCTCATGACTTGCTGAGAATGAAGCAAGTTCTCCTTCAATTGAAACAGAATAGTCTTCCTGTTTTCCAACCATTTATCCACATCTTCTAATTCAGCAGTAGAGGTTACATAATGCAGAATGGATGGAGGATCACGGCCATACACCACCTTAAAAGGTGTCATGCCAGCTGAAGTATGGTAGGAAGTGTTGTAGCAATACTCAGCCCAATGCAAGATATTAGACCATTTTTTTGGTTATCTGCTACAAATCACCTGAGGTACTGTTCTAGGACTTTGTTGACTACTTCAGACTGACCATCTGATTGAGGATGGTATGCTGTTGTTCTCCTCAAATTAGTGCCACTGAGTTCGAATAATTCTGTCCAGAATTTACTGAGAAAGATTGGATCTCTATCGGAAATTAAGGATCTAGGAATACCATGCAGTTTACAAATCATGTGAGTGAAAAGGTCAGCTACCTTAGCTGCAGAGCACCTCTTTGGTAGAGAACCAAAGTGAGCTTGCTTGGACAGTCTGTCCACAACCACTAGGATTGAAGTATAACCATGAGACAGTGGTAAGCCAACTATGAAATCAATGGAGAGATCTTCCCAATTTCGTTCAGGTACAGGTATAGGTTGCAATAGACCAGCAGGGCTTCTGGTTTGGTATTTCACTTGTTGACAAGTCAGATAAGAGTTAACAAACTCTTTAACAGATTTGGACATTCCAGGCCATATAAAACTGGCAGTGGTCCTGGACAAAGTTTTCTGAATACCTATATGGCCACTAGTTAAAGTGGGTTGATTTTCTTGAAGCACTTGTGGAATCAAGGGTGAAGTTGGATCCAAAAGAAGCTTGCCTTTGTGTAATAACAAACCCTCCCGAACCTCATAATCAGAACAGGTTTCTGGTTCAGCAGCTAATTTCTGGTGTAATTGCTGAAAAAATGGCCTGTGCTGATTTTCTTTTTTTAATTCTTCTAGAATATCGAAGTGCACCACTGCCAGAGTCATTAAAGACATGGTAGGGTACCTAGAAAGGGCATCAGCCACCCTGTTTTCCTTTCCCGGTTTATAAACTATGGAGTATTGAAATCCCAAAAGCTTGGCTAAATAATACTGCCGTTCAGGTGTCTGAATAACCTGATCCAGCAAGCTTCTCAAGCTTTTTTGATCTGTCCTTATAGTGAATCTCCTCCCCAAGAGATACTGCCTTCATTTCTTGACAGATTCAGTGATTGCATACAACTCTCTCACTTAGGCTGAGCCCTTTTGCATTCTCAATGATAACTGATTGCATACAGCTCTCTCACATAGGCTGAGCCCTTTTGCATTCTCAATGATAACTTCTTGCTGAAATAGGCAATGGGATGTTCACTTTGGAGAAGGACATCCCCAATTCCCAAATCTGAAGCATCAGCTTCTACTATAAACTCCATAGAAAATTCGGTAATCTCAAGACAGGGCAGATGGCTGTTTTGAGACTAACAAAAGTTGTATGAGCTTTATCGAACCATACAAATGAGTCAGTCTTCAGTAAGTCTGTTAATGGTGCAGCTATTGATGCATAGTTGCACACAAAACGCCTGTAATACCCGGTTAGGCCCAAAAATCCTCGGAGTTGTTTAATATTTTTTGGAGGTTGCCAATCTACCATAGCCTGTACTTTGTTGGGATCCATACTAACTCCTTGCACTGACACTACATGGCCTAAATATTCAACCTCTGTTTGGGCAAATGCACACTTTCTCCTTTTCACAAAAAATTAATGTTCTTCCAAACAAGCCAGCACCAATTTCAAATGCTCTAAATGTTGTTCTAAGGAAGAGCTGTAAATTAAAATATCATCAAAAAATACAGCAACAAACTTACGAAGAAAAGGCTAGAGAAGTAAGTTCATAGTAGCTTGGAAGGTGGCAGGTGCATTGGTCAACCCAAATGGCATCACAAGAAACTCATGATGATCTTGATGAGTCCTAAAAGCTGTCTTCTGTATGTCAGCTGGGTGTACGCGCAACTGGTGGTATCCTGCCCGCAAATCCAACTTAGAAAATATATGAGAACCTCCTAGTTCATCCATTAACTCATCTGCAGTGGGTATGAGAAATCTGTCACAGATTGTGATATTATTGAGAGCTCTATAATCGATGCAAAACCTCCATGTTTCGTCCTTCTTTTTAACCAACAAAACTGAGGATGAAAATAGGCTTGTAATGTTCCGAATGAACCCAGATTCTAGCAATTGTTTAACCTGTCTTTCTATTTCCCCCTTTTGGAAATGAGGATATATATATGGTCTAACATTGACCGGGGCTGAGTTGGGCTACAGATGGATTTCATGATCCAAATGCCTATGAGGAGGTAACTCATTTGGCTCTTGGAAGATGGTGTCAAGCTCTTCTAGTAAGGTCTGGACATGTGGAGCAATAGTTGGCTATTCTCTAGGAGAGCTAGAACTCAACAAGGTGAGTTAGTAGAGTGATGCAATCTGGCATGTATGATGGATTTTTCTGAATTAATTCAAAGAAATAGGACCAGTGTGTCTATCACCTTGCAATTTAATTCTCTCCTTACCAAGAAAACTGCATAGTAAGGTGAGTGTAATCCAACACTATAGGTCCTAAAACCTGCAACCATTGGACTCCTAACACCATATCTGCCTCTTGAATAGGCAAGATATAAAAATCAACCAGAAAAACATGCCTTTGAATTTGAGCTGGACCAGCTGGACAAAATCCCTCACACTTCAATGTTTGTCCATTTCCAACCATGACATCAAACTGCTTGTCAGTAACCAGTGGTAAACGAAGGGTAGAAACCACTCTTGGTTGGAGAAATTTGTGAGTGCTTCCCCCATCAACCAATAAGGATAATTCAGACTTGCCAATGTGGCAATTGAAACGAAGAGTTTGAGGTACACTAAAGCCAGATAAGGCATAAAGGCTGATCTGAGGTGTAGGGTCAGGTTTATCCTTGGTTTCTTGTGGTGTGTTCATAGCATCAATATCCTCAGGGCCGAGTTGCTCATCATCCGGTACAATTAAAACATGAATAGAGGCTTTGCATTTATGGCTCATGAAGTATCTATCACCATAATAGAAACACAGTTTCTTGTCTCTCCTATCTTGGATTTCACTCTCGGTCTAACGGTTAATAGGACTTTTGGTGGAAACAGTGGTGTCACCACTGGTTATAGGTTTAAATTGTTTAGTCTGAGTGTTTGGTGTAGGTAATAAAGGGGGGGGGGGTAAGGAGAGTGAATTTTAGGATGAATGTTTTTGGTTTGGAGTTTAAGCTCCTGAATCTTGGCTAGAGCTATGGCTTTGGTTAGGGTGGGGGGATCAAAAGAGGAAACCTCATACTGAATTTGAGGTTGTAATCCCGAGATAAAGCAACTCAATAAGAAGGACTCAGGTAACCCATTTACCTTGTTGGATAGAGATTCGAATTCTGCTTGATACTCCATGACAAAACCCTGTTGCATTAGCTTAGCCAATTTCCCTTGATAGTCTTCGAGCTCGGAAGGTCCAAAGCGCACTTCAAGAGAGTGTAGAAATCCTTCCCACGATCCTATGGTTGTGTTCTTGTTCAACCATCGATACCATGCTAAAGCTTTCCCCGAGAAACAGAATGGGGCTATCTTCAGTCGTTGCTCATCAACAATGTCATAGTATTCAAAAAATTGACTTATCTGATAAATCCAGTCCTGTGGATCTGAAGAACCATCAAACTTCAAAACCTTGAGATGCAGGTTCTTTGTTGCTAGAAAATCCTTGGGACCCAGGTTGTGATTGCTACCAGAAGAAGCGGTTGGGTCTTGATGTTCTCGGTAGTTGTCAAAAATCGCATTGAGCTTGCATGTGATCTCCAGAAATTGTTTGTTCATCTGACTCTTGAGGTTGTCAATTTCAGATTGGGTTTGGTCAACCCTATCGTCGAGAGTTCGAACACGGTTGTCGGGTTCCATGTTCAGGGATGAAAGCACCAGTTGATAGAATCACAGTTCTACCGTAAAATAGAGGGATAGGGGTGAGGAAGAATCGTGAACAGAGAGAGATGAGAGAAGAATCGAGTAACTTTTATTTCATTATTTGGCTGAGGAACTACAACCTTTGTTCCTCTCTTTATACTCAGAAAGTGCAAGTTAGTTACAACTTCTTGTAACTGTATTATCTACAAGCATTTCCTAAAATTAGTACAGAAACACACCATCAAGATATCACTACTTACAAACAAATTCTTCATCATTGAATCGATTTGGTTTCCTTACAACTCTTCTGGGCCTCCTTTCTGCTATGGGCTGTATATCTTCAAGCTCCACTGACCCATCCTGAACTCTTGTTTCAACATGCATCATTGAATCTCCTTCTCCTTCTTCATTTGGATTCGACGAGTCTTCTGATAGTTCTATAGGTCTTGACTCAGAAAGTACCCATTGACTTCCATCTACCGGGTTATTGGTTTGGGTTGGGTTGTTACCCATATTATCTGGGCTTGGGTCACTTGGGCCCATATCAATATTTTTGTATAAAGAATCAAAAGATCTTGGGAAAGGATCCTTTTGGGGATTAAAACTGGAACTGGGAAATTCCAGCTAAAATAGCCATAGTAGTTCAAATTTTGTGATAAAAGTGCTTTAACAGTGGTAAAACGTAGGGATGCAAATTTCTTTGGAAAAATTTATGATTAAAGAATTCCATGATTTTATAATTGATGTTCTTAGTTGAATAAATATTTTAGTTACTTTTGTTGATACAAATCTGAATATAATTTCAATTCATTTAGTCCTTTCTTTGTTTGAAAGCTTGATCACTTAAAACTTAAGAATTTAGTAATAGAATACAAAAGAAAACTAAATCAACCGTTCCTGGGAACGGTTCTGATTATCTAATCGATACTATCCAACAAATAACTCCTATCAGATAAAACAGAATAGAAATATTGTGTTTGATTAACAACTTTAACCAAGATAAAAGGGAAAAATATATTCAAGTTTAAAATTACAATTCAACAACTCCATGTACATGCGCACGTTTAGTCCCATCGTTTCGATGCCAAGAAAACTCTATACTCATGGATAACATCAAAGCAAAAGTCTTGTATCCTAGAACTGACATGGTTGTTTTTAAGAAGATGATGTTCTTCCCTTTCTTCTACTATTACACCTCTTAGACCACAAAACTCGCAGTTAATTATGGTTTCAAACCAACTTTTCCTTAAATCGTAATGATCGGCAATAATTATTCCGCATCCAATAACTGTGTTAGTTCCTTGACAGTGATTACGGACTTAAGAATTTTTGTATCCCCGCCACTGATTATACCGAGAAGGTAAAGAGAAATAACACTAAAACAACAACTGAGATCATCCCACAGAATCTTTTTCATTCGCCTTAAACTTTAAACACCCAATACTGGACAAAGAGAGAGAAGGTAGGGGATGTGCAAAATAACCAAAAAAGTGGGTCGAACCATGAACCGATCCGAACCGCTCCATAAAATAACCGGTTTTAAAAAACTAGTTCATGAACCGAACCGGTTTTTAAAGAACCGGTTCATGAACCGAACCGGTTTTTAGAACCGGTTTAAGAACCGAACCGTTTCCGAACCGAACCGAACCATTTTCAAACCAAACCGAACCATTTTCAAACCATTTTTATAACTTTATTTTTTAAATTTTTAAATTTTTTTCTTTTCAAAAAAGGGTCAACCCGAACCGGTTCTGAACCACTTCCGAACCGGTTCCGAACCAAACCGAACCACTTTCGAACCGAACCGAACCACTTCCGAACCGAACCAGTTTTGGACCGAACCGAACCACTTTTGAACCGAACCATTTAAACCAATTCGGTTCAGTTTTTCAAAAAAACTGGTTCGGTTTGACCCATGCACATCCCTAAGAGAAAGGGCTTTTTAGTTGGAAAAGGGGAAAATGGTAAAAGAAGTAAATGTGTTTGTGACTGAGATGCTTTATTTCTGTTTTCCTAAAAAATGGTTTATCATCTATCATTTAACATGAACAGAAAAACTTTTCTACACTCACAATATTTTGTGGGGCCCGCAGCAAAAAAAAAAACTCTGGCACGCAAAATGAATCTCTATAACATTACACAATCACTTTTCCTATGACATAACTCTTATAAAATCAAAAAAAAAAATAGGCGCTATATTTCTTCTAAAAAAATAAACGAGATGGGTGTTACATAGAATTTATAGGAAATGTACGATGTGAAGGGAAGGGAAGTTAATCATTCATTTGGAATTAGGTTTTTTTATTATTTTTTTCACATATATATTTTTAAAACAAACTACAAATAGAACGAGACAAGAAAATAAGGCTCTGTTTGAATATTGTTTTTAAAAACAGTTTTTTAGTTTTCAGAACAAAAAAACTCGTTTGGTAAGGTCTGTTTTGTAAAAAAGTTTAAAAAACTGTAACTATTTTTTTGTTTTTAGAATCAGATTTAGAGAACATGTCTGAGTTGTTTTTGTTTTCTGTTTTGGTTTTTAACTTTCAAAACAAAAAAAACATAGAAAACAATTGTTTCCATTATTATTCTACAAAACAGTTTTAAGAACAAAAAACCAAAACACAATCAAACAGGCCCTAAGTCTCGATGATTTCAATCAATTATTGATACCAGAAATTTCTTTTACCTTATTCTTATTTTTATATGTTTTTGTCTTTAAGTCACAGCATGAAATAATATAGCACATAGCTTGTATACAAAATAATTATTATGTCTTATTTTTATACTTTCCTTTTATTTTATCTTTAATTAATATATAATTAAGTATGTAATTTAAATTTTAGAAATCAGAAAAAAATTTCTGTTGTTAATGCAGATAAGTTATTTGCATTTTCTTCCAAAACAACGTCATTTTGGGATTAAAAGATTAAAAAATTATAATTATAAAGATTATAATAACTCCGAAATAAATTAAAATTACAACGACACCATGATTTCCATCCCAAAACGACTTCGAATGGCTTACTGCAGAAAAAATTAACCCTTTATACACAAAAGTTAGAGTGTTCCAAATAAGGTATTTAATATCCCAAGTATGTTGGATTCTAGCTATTATTTGCAACTATATGTAGCTTTGTTTTGATTAACCCTTCTGTGTATGTACTGCTGGCAAAATCGGCTGAGCCCGTCGGGTTGGCCCGCCCCGCCCACCAAACAGGGCGGGCTGGGTTGAGTTTTTCAACCTACCAGCCCACCAAACCCGCCAGCCCGTCGGGCTCGGCCCGCCACGGGGCGGGCTAGCCCGCCAAGCCCCCTTTTTTTTAGGTTACCCAATTGTTATGTAACTTCGTGCCTTAGATTTCTCTGCATGCAAGTGGCTTTTTCGAATTGTTGTGGACTGCTCATGCAACACTTTGTTACTTGTTTTGTTATTCTGATTTACCTTGATATGATTTTAATTTTTATTATTATTTCTGGATTGAAAGATGCATATTTATATGTAGATTATTAAACACTGATCTTCTTGGTTTCATAAGCACATTAGGATTTTATGTAGATTTTTATATGTTTTTATGCAAAAAAAAGTTATGTGTTTTTATGCAGAATTTAATTTTTTTATATTATTTTTATATTTTTATATTTTTTTTTTATTTTAGACGGGCTGGCCCGTAGCCCGCCAACCCACTCATAAAACGGGCTGGGTTGCTCAATTCAACCAATTTTGTCAAAACGGGCCGGGGCGGGCCAGCCCATTTTAGGCGGGCCAGTGGCGGGCCGGGGCGGGTCGGGGCGGGCTGGCCCGTATTGCCAGCCCTATGTGTATGTTTAGAATCCTATTCAGAACTATATTAATATACCTATATTTATAAATTCTATAGTAAGTATTCTTGTAATAAAATTTTAAATCTAAATTAGCAAACATTAAGACTTTCAAATCATATTTAATAAATAAAATCATTCCCAACTTAAATCTTTTATAAATAAATATCTACCTCCTACCTATATTAATAATCATAATTTATTTTTGTTTATATTGGCTAAATAATAGTTAGGAAATATTAATTTTAAGATACCGTAAATTATAAAGGGCAACAAAATAAGGGTTTTAATAAGTGATCTTTGCTGGCAAGTATAATAATTCAATCTTATTGTTTACAATCATTTGTCTTTTTGCGATCAATGATTGATCCCTCTTTGCTCATGCGCAGGGTAGTGTTAAAATCCAAAAGTATGAAGAATGACTGAAGGAATATGACCAATCAATGGTAAAGTGCAGCCCCACAAAGATGTACTGGGTTTATCAAACTATTAGCACAAATTTGTATGTTAAAGTTGTATGGCATTTTAGCATGCCCCTTTTTCATAAGTCAATACAAATTGGAGGACAAATAATTTAATCTGAGAGGCTCCAAAAATATGCATGCATACTTAAATAATTCCATCCTTTCACAATTAATAATAATATTGTTTGCAAAATTCCAATTATTATAAGTATATGAAAATTCATAACCAGGGGTAGATACTTATTTACCGTTTCCTTAATTAATACGGTAGACAAAAAATGAAAATGCTGTATATATGCTATATATAAATCACATCTTATAAATATAAAATTCCAACTAATATGTTAAGGATGAACAACGAAAATACTGCATATATAATGGGAAAACATTTTCCACTTCCCATCAAATTTCACTTTTACATTACAGAGAAGCGTACATATCACCTCCTCGCAGTCTTGACAACGCTGCATATATACTATAAATATTCACAGCTTATTATTACACAATTCCAAACAACATAGAGTAGTCCAAAATGTATATGACATTTCAAGGCTAAAACAAGCACGAAGAAAAAATGGGGAGATGTTGAAACAAACTGAAAGAGTTCTTAAAGCAAATCTCTCGCAATGAGAATTGCAAGCAGAAAGGCAAAGAGTCCACCCATCACTGCATGATTACTGAGTCCATCTGCATGATTGGCGAAAGGAAAATCGATTATGTTGAGCAGCAACCCGCAACTAAAACAATTAAAATAGCTGCGAACAATGTGAATTTGATTGGTGAAGCCATACTTGAAATGACCTGAATATAATTGGTTTAAATGTATAGATTTCTTCATCTGCTTCTGGCTTGAATATAGTTGGTTTAGGTGGATAATATAGTAGCATAGCCCGTGGATTTTTTTTACCATAATAAGCATATCCATGGCTCGATATGTTGTAATTATTGAATAAAACTTTCGAACCTTATTTTAACAGAAAATATTATTGACCAACCAAGAAGAAGAAAAAAATACAATGCATCATTTGCGTGCGTGTTTGGACAAATTTATATACAAAAAATTGATTGAAAGTTATATACCAAAACAAATTAATCCAGCTAACGATTCGGTAATCAATGTTAAATATTTAAACAAACATCCTAACAGGTGAAAAAATGAAAACTGCATGCAACATCTTTCTGCTAGCAACTTTTCATGCCTGAAGCTTTGAAACTTGTACGTAGAATGGTAATGATAATACATAAACTTTTGTGGGTCAACCATATCATCAAAAAGATCAATATAATATGCAACGGCTGTGGCCCACTATTTTGCACTAAACGGAACACGATACATGATATGACACTTCGACACGTTAATTTGAAAAAATATTAGATTTCGACAGGTTGAGATATATTTTATTCAATAATTTAACAAAAAAGAAGTTAAACTTATAATACTCATCAATTTTGCAAAGAAACCTATGATATCACAAATATTTATATTAAACTCAATAAAATCATAATCATAATCCGATGAATCTAATAGTTGGAACTAAAACGCAACACAACATTTGAACCTTTTTCGAACCTTTTTCGAGTTCTATAATGCATGTTAGAGTGTTGGAGTGTCGGAGAGTACGGATAAGACTCGTGAGGTTTATTGAAGTGTTAGTATATAATAGGTGGCCCGTTTCAAGATCCAAATATGCAAAATTTAGCACTCAAATAAATTACTGTAAACGACCTCTTACCAGTACTTGAAACGATACCATGTTTATCGACTTTGACATCTTGAGCAGCAACACCCGCAACTAAAACAATTAAAAAAGCTGTGAACAATGTGAATTTGATTGGTGAAGCCATACTTGAAACGAACTGAATATAATTGGTTTTAATGTATAGATTTCTTCAACAGCTTCTTGCTTGAATATAATTGGCCTAGGTGGGTTATATAGTAGCATAGCCCGTGGGCCGTGGACATTTTTAACAATAATAAGTATATCCATGCCTCGATATGTTGTAATTATTGCATGAACCTTTCGAACCTTATTTTAACAGATAACATATTACTGACCAACCAAGAACAAAACTACAATGCATCATTTGCGTGCGTGTTTGGACAAATTTATGTATAAAAAAATTGATTGAAAATTATATACCAAAATAAACTAATCCAGCTAAAGATTCGGTAATCAATGTTTAATAATTAATTAAACAGCCTAGCCGGTGAAAAAATGAAAAATGCGTGCAACACCTTTATGCTAGCAACTTATCATGCTGAACCTTTGAAAGTTGTAAGAATGATAATGATAGTACATAAACTTTTGTGGGTCAACTATATCATCAAAAATATTAGATTTCCATACTTTGAGACACATTTTAATATTAAATAATATTTTAATTTATGTAGTGTATATTATATTTAATATTTAATAATTTAACAAAAAAAATGAAGTAAACTTATAATACTCATCAATTTTACAAAGAAACATAAGATATCACAAATATTTATATTAAACTTAAAAAAATGATAATTGTAATCCAACGAATCTAATAATTGGAATTAAAAACGTAACGCAACCTTTGAACCAGTTTTTAAGTCTCTGTAATGCGTGTTGGAGTGCCGGACACGACACATCACATTTTTTGAAATGACAATACAGTATAGGGGGTCTGTTTCAAGATCTAAATAAGCAAAATTTAGAACTCTAGTAAATTACTGTAAATGACCTCTTACCAGTACTTGCCCGCAGCAAATATGCAAAATAACCCTCCCTTCAAAATGAATAAATAAATAAAATAAAATAAAACAAAATCCTGCTATATATAGTACATAACAGTTATTGAGAAGTATAATATCCTCTAGAGAAAAATGTTGATTTTCTTTTCGGTCATCCAAGACATGGCCTCTAGGCTCTAAGTATAATTAAGTCCATGAAAATGAAAATGAAAATGAAAATAAAAATAAAAGGCTAGTAAAATGTAAAACTGGGAAAAAGCAAACACTTTTCCCGAACATATATTATCTGCCGATATTTTGTAAGGAAATTACCGGCGATGTTTAGTGATGTGATATCTATATCATCATTAGACTTGAGTTCTTGAGCAATTGAAAAAGCTCCATAATCCTGTGAATCTAATTAAGAAGAGATTAGAGATAATATTATTTCCTTATGAACCAAAAATACAAAACAACATATTTGTACCCTTATTTCAATAAATCTTAAATCTAGAGGAAGATGTATACATGGACCAACCAATGGGGTTCACAGAAAAAGCAAAAGAGTACATGATGTTCAGACTTAAAAATTCAATATATGAAATTAAACAAACTTTAAGTCAATGGCACTTGAAGTTCAATGATATCGTTGTTTTTTTTGGATTTAAAGTAAATATTTTTGATTAGTTTATAGAGGGAGGATATTCTAACTACCAAAAATTCTTACTGCTAACTTACTACTCATCACATCACCATTGGATCAAAGAGAGAGAATGTTAAAAAGTTTTTGAAGAGAGAGAAAATCTTAATCTAATGGTGATTAGATAGGTAGTAAGTCGGTAGTGGAAAATTTTGATAGTGAGAATATCCCTCCTCTAGTTTATATATCTAAAGTTCAGTGGGAGCAAGTTTATATTATTAATTTTGTATGTTGATGACATCTTGCTTGTAACTAATGATCTTGTTCTTTAAATGTGATTAAGAAGTTTCTCCCTTTTAACTTTGAAATGAAAGAATGGGTGAGGCAACCTCTATGATAGGGATAAAAATATTCTGTAATCACAAGGATCATTTAGTTTGTCTCATAAAACATATATTAATAAGGTTCTAGGGAGATTCATAATGAAAAATTGCTCATAAACTTCATTTTCAATTCAAAAAGTAGACAAACTTGGTTTCATGCAATGTCCTAAGAATAAATTGGTTCAAAATGAATGAAAGCAATTTCATATGCATTGCTTATTGGGAGTTTCATGTAAACTCACTTATATATATTACTACATACGAGTTTTGTAGTGTGAATGTTTAGAAGATACCAAAGTAATCTTGGTTTAGGTCATTAGAAAACTACAAAAAAAGTATTGAGATATTTGAAAGAAACTAAAAATAAAATGTTTACTTTTATGAGAATTGATACTCTTGAAATGATAGTGTACTTAGTGTAACACGCCAATTTACAATCAGTTTGTTACATATGGTACAAAAGTGCATAATAAATGAATTCTTAAGCGAAATACTTAATCCAAAGTATCAATGTTACCCTGTGTAATTAGGGGACTTATATAACAACCCTAATTCTCAACTAATGTGAAATCTCATATTTAAGTAATTCAGTGTGTGAATTTTGTGACTGTTCAGAGAATTCTAATAGTTGAATCATGAAATTGCCATGATAATGAATGTGAGGATACAGTTCATGCCTAACAAGTCAATTAGGACCTAAAACGAACATAAGTTATGTTTTTAGACATAAATGCCAAATTGGTGGTAACAAGGGTATTTTGGTAATTTCGCAAACTAGGTTAGAATTCAATTTTGTCGGTCTAGATAAATTCTCTTGTGAATCTTAAGAGATATAAGTGTGTCAAATTTGATTAAATGATGTGTATAATAATTTAAAGAGCTAGGTCAAAGATTGAAGTACCTGTTTGATCAGAAAGAACTGAATATGAGACAAAGAAGATGGATGAAATATTTGAAAGACTATGATTTTGAATTACGATACCATCTAGGAAAAGCTAATGTAGTAGCTGATGCATTAAGCGAGAGAATTATGATGTTATCCGGTATGATTATGAGAGATTATGATATGATAGAGCAGTTCAGAGACTTACGACTAAGTAATGTTCTGAGTGATAAACTACTTGAAAAAGAAACGGTGAATATGAGTAATGAGTTAATTGATATAATTCAAAAAGCTCAAGAACCCAGTGGATGTCTAAAAGATTTTAAAAGGTCAGAGTGGTATATATTGTAATAGAAAGGGTTTAATGTTATGTCAAAACAGGACTGTTTTGCCTAAGGGTCAATTAGCAGAGGAAGTTGTAACAGCCCATTACATACCGGTGTTATTAATGTTGAGTATGATATTAAGCGCATTTATAATCATAACATCTTAAGGTTGAGATTTGCCTTTTTCTTCTGAAACTCACATGCTTGCTTTTTCTCTAATCCAATGGCTGCTATTTATTCTCTGTTGTACATGTTTATTCCTGCTTGATTATTGTACTTATTTCTACATTTTGGAAGCTTCTTTTCAACATTTCCAGCAAAGTGGTTAGAGAGGAGGTTAGTGGAGCAGGTGTGCAACTAATTCAAACTGTTCTCTTTTTCTGGCATTATCAACTGATTATAACATCATCCGTTCCTTTCTGGTGCTTTTGTTCTCAAGATCTAGGAACATGTTTTTAAGGTCAGAAATAGTCACCAATTGACGAAACGAATGAAATTTTACTATAAAAAATGGGTTCAAATGGGAACAAATTTCGGTCCCATCAAGCTCCACAATCCTATTCAGGCTTCTTGCCTCAGGAGCTTTAGCATCCTTTATGGTACCTTAAATGTGGTCCCCTAAACATAGGGTGAGATGACAATATTAGTAATCCAAGGTCTTGGAGGTCACTCCACCCAATAGTTCACTTAATGTGCATATATAATATTAACCAAATAGTACAACATCAATTATCAATCCATCAAACACATTATCTGGTGGAGTTACCATGAAATGTCCATCATGTACTATTGTTCCAACTGGTAATCCACTCCAGATCCAAAGGGACTTCCAAGAGACATCGATCATGGATTATATCTCTTAGGCATTATACCATATAAATATGATTCTATTATAGAGCCACTTCAGAGAAAGCTTTGATTTTACTAGCCAGAGAAACATATACATATATAGCATACCATACATATCAATATTATATCCAATAATGAATGAGCATACTATTTGAATCATATTCATATATCACATCATTCAACTATTCCTCCCATTGGAGTATTGTTAAGGGTGTGGAACCCTTACAGAGAAAACAAGAACAAAGAATAACAAAAAGAGAACCAAAAAGACTTTTCTGATTTATTTTCTTGAATGAATGTTGCAATTACAACAACTGTCGTTTTTATACCATGACAGCAACTAATGAAATGAAGTAACTGATTGCCACGTACATGTGCACTTGTGCAATTTACAAATGACTATACTAACAATACAATGACTATATCAGTAAACTATTTCTGTAACTACCCCTATACAAGTGTATTATATCTAAACACTATGTTCCTAATGAATATCAACAATAAAGTCTTTCACCCAACTTGGTGCTCCAATCCTCCTCTTCGTAACATTGCCACCCCCTTAAAAATGGACCTTGTCCTCAAGGTCCAAGGAATGAAAAAAGAAATAATTCAACCGTACCCACACGGTGGAGGTAACCTGATAAGCCTTGATGTGAAGTACCTGCAAGGAGGTTCCCCTAGCAACTGTACATCATAACTCCTTGTTTCTATCTCATATTCTGTGAAAATTATGACCAACCCAAAAACCATTTCGCTAGCCAAAATACTTGTGGGCATGGCCAGCTTGCTAAAGAATGCAAGGCTCAACTTAGATTCCTCTTGGTATTCAAAATGAAAATGCCCCCTTTCTTTACTATGATTTGATTGAGCAATGGTCTGGAGTCCAAACGAAAAGTATGTTTGAACCCTTTTGTCAAAGGATAGAGCCACAACATTCTTGACAAACGAAACAACACTCCCCTTTGAACCACATGCAGAGTTTATTGGAGGACAAAGAACATAGGCATAACTCTCTTTTGAGAGAAAACCAAAATTCCTTGAATGAACCTCAAATGCATTCTTCATTAAGCCAAAAACAGAGGTGTTCATACAACCTGTTGTAACTTGATCAATGAAAGTGGACTGCAACAGCGGACGCGGACAAACTGAAACTGTCCTTGCATGACTTAATGAAGCAAACAAAATTTCCATGGATATGATCTGTTTTCTGGAACGAAAACTCCTTGCAAGCATGATGGCTGAACAAACCTGTCCTTCAATCTTAATACCGGTAGCCTCTGAAACAACATCTATCACTGCAACAACTTCATTAACAGTCCTTAATTCTGACAAAGGTCGATTGCGAACGAATGCCTTGAAGGTCCAAAAAAAAAGAACTAGAATTCCTCCCGGGTCCCAATATAACATGCAATCTAAGATCATTACCCTACCAAATAAAGAACATGCATTATTTCTCACGCATTTATCTGAGGGGGAAAATATGACCTTGAAGTTAGAGGTATTATTATGGTCCGCCATTTCAGCAAACATCTGGTGTGCATAACAATGCGATTTCTGCTCCTTTGCTTTCTTTAGATCTTCTTGAGAGAGATTCAACTGAATCTCCGATTCTGAACTCTTTGTAGCTCTAAGGACTTGTGTATCTGGTGGTGAGGAGGTGGGTCTCGGTGATTTCCGCTTACCCACTAGCATTGAATTCACAGATCGCGGTGATTGTTCCACAGAAAGACGAGAATTGTGTAAGGGAGATGGTGATTCTTTCTCTAAAACAGAATTCTTTTCCCTCGATTCAGCCATTTTATTCTTGGCTTCTTCATTTTCTATTGCCTTACTTTCTCCTCCCTGTGCGTCCACCGCCCGCACCGCGAACGCTGGAACGCCCTCGCCGAAAGTCGACCGTGGCAGATCCACCAAATTGAGAGAGTCCACAACATCAACCGACACCTTCTTGGGAGTACGGTGGATTTTCCTGAAGCAACTTTACAGCACCGCATTTCCCCCCGAACAATTTTCCCTACCCAAGATTACAGCGTTGTTGGGAGCATGGTGCATAGTTCTTTGATTCAATGAAGATTGCGTTGAGCTTGCTCTCAACGCTTCAGTACTCAGTGATCGATCGGGCCATTTCTCCAGAATTGCTACATGAATTTGCTACAACAAAGTGTTGATTTTGGAGAACAAAGCTTGATCTTCGCTGAAACCTTGATCCCCTCTTATTTGCATCTTGAATCGGTTGCTACGTTCAATGAAGAAGAAGGTTCAACGAAATGAAAGAAAGGTGAATTCAGGATATGAAAGCACCAATGTTAAGGGTGTGGAACCCTTACAGAGAAAACAAGAACAAAGAATAACAAAAAGAGAACCAAAAAGACTTTTCTGATTTATTTTCTTGAATGAATGTTGCAATTACAACAACTGTCGTTTTTATACCATGACAGCAACTAATGAAATGAAGTAACTGATTGCCACGTACATGTGCACTTGTGCAATTTACAAATGACTATACTAACAATACAATGACTATATCAGTAAACTATTTCTGTAACTACCCCTATACAAGTGTATTATATCTAAACACTATGTTCCTAATGAATATCAACAATAAAGTCTTTCACCCAACTTGGTGCTCCAATCCTCCTCTTCGTAACAAGTATAGTGGAACACACTAGGGGATTAATCCCAAGACCAAAAGTCTACTTGAAAGCAAACTTCATCTTGCCAAGCTTCCTTGTATCCCAAGCAAGCCAACCAACCAACAATTAAAAACCAATCACACATATTCAAGGTTCATGCACAATATCAATATTATGCATCTCACAACAGCCATTATCATAAGGCTATTAACCAATATATAAGCACATACTTATGAACATGAGTTCAAAACTTACCTAGCTACACAAATCCAAGAACAAGCCTAAACCAATAGGTTCCTCCAACACTTGATCCAACATCAATTCATAAACCAGTTTCAAGATACAATATCACATAACCAACAATCAATATCTAGCTTGACGTTACAAGTCTTAAAATAATTGAATTCCCTCACTTTTTCTCATGTAATTTTTGGCCAAAATACAAAATTACCATGTTGGTTGTTTAGCCCAATTTCCATCATTAATCCTAGCTCATTAGCATTTCTTTATCAAGGAACAACTATCCATTCAAGTCATAAGCCTCAAAAAGTCCCATTTCTCACCATTTTGCTCAAGCATTTTTCTCAAAATATGACCATAACTTCAATGTATATTTTTACACAATTTCACCATTTATTTTTGCTCCTTAACATATTTCTCAACATACACAAAGTCCAATTCATGCCCAAACTACCACTTTATTCATAAATTTCTCACAAAATCCTAAACATTCAACTTTCTCAAAACTCAAAGGGAATTGGAATTACTTCCCACAAATCAACTCACAATGGCACTAGAAGTAATATTCAAGCTTTCAAGCATACAATGCAAGTCTTGTAGCCCACAAACCATGCCATTTTTGCCACTTTCCGTGTGGGATATATTCCCACACAATGGTTCTTACTCAAGTTTTTTTGTTGGGTTTGTTGTGAGTTCAATCCTAAGCAATATTGCAGTTGAAGCATTCATGTGTATTGGACTCTTCTAAAGTGTATTTTTTTCATGTTCTCAACCCCCACATTAAAGGTGGTTTCAGACTTCAAGAGGGAAGAATGTAAATGAAGAGAGAGATAATGTGTGCTATTCTTCTCATTTAACTCAAGTCACTTGTTTACTTACTGGGCTCCTCGCTTTAGCGAGCTCCCCCATCGAGCTAGCCTTCTGAACTGCTCGCTTCAGCGAGCACGTTTGCGAGCAGCAACTGACATTAATTTCTCACATATTTTCCCCTTTTTACTAAATTCAACACTTAACATTTATTCTGAAAATTTCATTATTATTCCATAATTGGCCCACAATTTATTATTCATATTTTAGGGTTCTTACAATATGGATAATTGATTAGTTGATGTGAATTATTGGCATAAAGCTTTTGATGTTAAAATCCATTGATGGATTAGGTGATTAAGGCCTTGAATAGGCTAAGTGTTGTATGATTATCATGTAGATGCATAATGTAAGAACCCGCACCGCTAATTAAGGTAATTAGTAAACTAATTATGATAATTAGGAAATAATTCCATAATTGACCTTAATAATTATTAATGGGCTTAGATAATTATATTGAGTGAGTAAAAATGCTGAAAGTCGCTTTTTGGAAGAAAAGCGCAGATACCGGTTCTGCTACTCGGTATAAATGCGTAACGGAAAAGTATCCCGGAAAATTATAACGAACACATGATAATTACTAGAATATTATGTAGGACTTGTAAAACAAGTTTCAAGTCAAAATGACGTAATCTGATGCCAGAACTGATACTGGCTATGGAAAAGCGCGTACCGGAAAGGTGCTCCGAAAAATAAATAAAAAATATGACAAATCTTAGAAAAATGCGTAGGTCTAGAATCCGAAGTTTGGGATCAATATCTTTTACTTTGCGATTAAGGCTAATACTGCGCGGTTAGTGCTTGGGCCTATAAATAGACCCACTTAGCACACAACCCTAGGCAGCCACTATTTTCCTACGTGAGTTTTTCCCTGCAGCTTTGAGGCAGCCCCCTTGCACCTCCATTCTTGGTGTTTCCTTGCTTTCTTCTTCTTCTCTTCTTCTTTCTTCACCATTCCTCCTTCCAAGCAACTAGAGTGTGTCTTGGGTGAGGGTGGTGCAACCTTTTCTGAGTTGAGAAGGCTGTGTGTGTGAGGTTAGTGAGCTGAACTTGAAGCTTTAGTGATGGCTACCTTGTGGTAGTCATTGTGAGCTTCAAAGTGCCACCTTGTGGTGCAAGAACCCACCTTGGTGTGCCATTTTCGTGCTCCTACTTAGGCTGAGTGTGAGGAACCTTGGGAGAGCTCCAAGAGCACAACTTGCCTCTGTTTTGAACTTTGGTAAGTTACCTCACTATGATCATGAGTCTATGATGCTTAAAGTTGATGTCTTGGCCATGTTTAATGAGTAAACAAGAGGGTATAAGAAATATGAACCTAAAATGAACCAAAGATGCATGCTTTAACGTGTTGAAGTGTTAAAAATGGAACCTTGGAAGGATATCTTCGCGAAATGCAGAAACTGCATTCTGTCGCGATAAATATCCGGATATTTCGAGTGAGATATCCGGATATTGGATATCCTGATATCTCGAGTGAGATATCCGGATATTGGATATCCTGATATCTCGAGTGAGATATCCGGATATGGGATATCCTGATATCTCGAGTGAGATATCCGGATATGGGATATCCTGATATCTCGAGTGAGATATCCGGATATGGGATATCCTGATATCTCGAGTGAGATATCCGGATATGGGATATCCTGATATCTCGAGTGAGATATCCGGATATGGGATATCCTGATATTCTGAGGGAGATATCCGGATATGGGATATCCTGATATTTCGAGTGAGATATCCTGATATGGGATATCCTGATATTTCCAATGAGATATCCTGATACGGGATATCCTGATATTTCCAATGAGATATCCGGATATCCTGGGATTTCGCAGGTAGCTGTGCTGTGTGAACAGTAAGCTATTGGGGGTTTGTGGACCCTAGATTAAGGAAGTTAGGCTTCTGTAATTAATGAACTAAGTCAGAATCACATGATTAAGGGCTTATGGCTTTATTGGAAGCCTTAAGACGTAAAACGTAAAGGAAAGGCGTAGTCTTTAAGTTGTATGCTTGTGATGCATTTATATTGACTTGTTAAATGGTCCATATCAGATTGTGATACTGCTGTTTGTGGACTTGTGAGTGGTTGGACTCTTGGCTTGGATAGCTAGCTTGCAAGGTAAGCTTTCGTGTCCTCGGTTTAGCCATTTTGATGTTCCACCATGTCCCATGGGGATGGGTTTATGCATGCTGTGTTACATGCTTTGATGATTTTGGAAATGCTGTTGAGCTGTTTATATGTAATGAGCTATTATGATATGCATGTGGTGTCCACCTATACGGTAAGCCTGAGTATGTAGTACATACAAGATGGTGAGGCTGTGGTGAGGTACAGGTAGCGTCCTGGTACTCATGTAGGCATAGACGTATTCCTACATTTCTCTGGCCAGTAGATTTGATATGCACACATGACATGATTAATTGCTGCATCGCATAGTTTTGGAACTTATATTGTAAATACTGTTTTTAGAACTTATATTACACATGTAAGTGAGCTTGGGGTGGAGACTCCTTGAGGACCCCTTGTCTTACTGAGATTTCTTGTTAGAGATCTCACCCCACGTTTGGGGACGCTTATTTCAGGATCAGGTAATGTTGAGGGCTCAGGTGGCAGGAGGCCAGAGCTGAGCTGATATTGATATGCTGTCTTGCTGGATTTGCTGTTATGTTATTTCCTGCTTTATTTATATTAGTTTATGTTGAGACTGTTTGTGGGCATTGTTGCCTTATTTGGTGAGCATGGGGTTTGTCCATGCCACATGTTTGTGTTATTGTCCTTTTACTTTAATGTTGTAATTAATGTATCAGGATTTTGACCCAGGCTATGTGTTGTAGTCCTGTGGCTTTAGATACACACATTATATTTATGTACGAGGTATTCAGTTAGTTGTCTTGCAATTTACATACAGGCAGTATTTTTATGAAAATGATTAAGTAATCAAGTTGGTTAAGTTAATGACGTCATAATTGAATTAAAGAAAAAGTTATTCCGCATTTTAATTAAGCGTGGCTTAATACGATAGTGTGTTAACAATCCGGGTTAACACGGGCTGTTACATTTTATGGTATCAGAGCACTTTCTAGGGAAAAGCCTGTATGTATTGCAATAACTTAGGATGTGTCGTTGCGTGTCTACTTTGTGTTCACTCTGACTGGTGTGCGTTACGATAATGCATATGTGATCACATGGCGTGGGCCTGATCAACTCATTCTTTGTGTAACTTGTGCAGAGTCATGGTGCCACCGAGGAGGAACACGAGTACGAGTGAGGATCAGACGGATCCTGTCCTGGCTGCATTAGCTGAGATGCAGGCGGCCCGACTAGCCGACCAGGAAGCCACGAGGCTGGCAAACCGGGCAATGCTGGACGCAATTCGAGATGCGAACCGGCAAACCACGGCAGAGGTTCTGGAGGAGAACCGGATGGCCAACATGACTATGATGAGGGTCATGTTGGAGGAGTTGAGGGCTGGTCCTGCTGCGGGCCAGGGTCCTCCACCACCTCCACCGCCGCCACCGCCTCCACCTCCGCCTAGTCAACAGGAGGACACCCAGAGCCAGATGGGCGAGGGTAGTCATTTGACGGGGGCTATGCAGACTATCCCCGTTCTTGCTGAGGATCGTGACGAGATCGATCGCCGGCTGAATGCTTTCCGCAAGCATAAGCCACCTTCATTCGACGGATCGTATGATCCCATTGCTGCTGCTAGATGGCTTCAGGCGCTAGACAAGATTTTCCGGATCATGCAGTGCACCGATCCGCAGAAGCTGTTGTTCGCCACTTATATGCTGGAGGGCGAGGCCCATGAGTGGTGGACCAACCTTTCTCAGGTCTACGAGATGCAGGGTCATGTGATGACGTGGCCATTCTTCGAGGAGAGCTTCCTGGGTCAGTACTTCCCTTATGACTCACAGGAGAGGAAGCAGGGGGAGTTTGACCGGTTGGTACAGGGCTCGTTGTCTGTTGACGAGTACCTGGCCAAGTTTAATGAGCTGGTGAAGTTTTCACACTTCAGGATGGCGAGGCCTACTCCTACATTCTTGGCTGCTAAGTTCCGCAGGGGACTTAATGAGGATATTGCTGGTTACTTAGCTGGGTCTGCATCCAGAGATTTTGGGACACTGGTGCAGCAGTGTCGTGACATTGAGGACTTCTACAGCACGAGTAAGGCCAAGAAGGCCAAGATGGAGGTACCACAGGGTACCGGCGGTTCCACTCCCTGGAAGAGTAAAAATTTTGCGAACAAGGGCAAGGGCAAGCAGATGGCGGCTAAGCAAGCGCCAAACCAGTTCAGAAAGACTGCTGCTTCGGGGAACGCCGCTAGACCTCCTGCTCCCAGATGTTCTGGATGCGGGAAGTCACATTTTGGGCCGTGCTCTACCGGTCAGCTGATTTGCTTCCAGTGTGGCAAGGAGGGCCACTACTCCAGAGATTGCCCGACGGCGAGAGTTGCTGCAGTGCAGGCTGTGCCATTGCAGATGGTTCCTACTGGGGCACCAGCCGTGCCACCTACCACCGGACGAGTCTACACACTTGATCGTCAGCAGTCGGACAGAGCTCCGAACCTGGTCAGAGGTACTGTTACCATTGGTGGATCAGCTATTGATGTTTTATTTGATTCCGGGGCAACGCACTCTTTTGTTGCTACCCCTATTGCTGTGGGGCTTGAGTTGCCCAGTGATGTGCTTTCTCCACCGATGCGGGTTACCACCGCCACCGGAGAAAAATGTTTGACCTCCACTGTTCATCGCGATGTAGCGTTTCAGTGGGATGGCCGTGACTTCTTGGTAGATCTGATAGGATTACCGATGGCCAACCTTCAAATTATTCTGGGCATGGATTGGTTGTCCAGAAACTGTGCAATGATTGACTGTTGTGCCAAGAAAGTGGTGATGTCTCCGGGTGGGTCCACAGCCAGTTCCTCACCGTTCATTTCAGTCCTGCAGGCGAGGAGGGCCTTGAGAGCAGGGGCATTTGGCTATGTCATGTTGGGAGGTTTGGTGAGTGGGACACAGGAGGATCTCACTGGCATTCCTGTGGTGAAGGAATTCCTCGAGGTGTTTCCTGAGGAGATTCCTGAGTTTCCACCACAGAGGGAGATAGAGTTCTCCATCGACTTATTGCCTGGTGTGGGGCCTATATCGTTGGCTCCATACCGGATGTCGCCACCAGAGTTGGCGGAGCTGAAGAAGCATATCGAGGAGCTTTCAGCAAAAGATTTTATTCGGCCGAGTGTGTCTCCCTGGGGAGCACCGGTCATTTTGTGAAAAAGAAAGATGGGACCATGCGGTTGTGCACCGACTACAGACAGTTGAACAAGGTGACAATCAAGAACAAGTACCCTCTTCCACGCATTGATGATTTGCTGGATCAGCTCAGGGGTGCTTGTGTGTATTCCAAGATTGATCTCCGGTCCGGTTATCATCAGATACGGGTAAAGCCGGAGGATGTCCCAAAGACAGCATTTCGCTCGAGGTACGGGCACTACGAGTACTTGGTGATCCCGTTTGGACTCACCAATGCACCCGCAGTGTTCATGGACTACATGAACAGAATCTTCCAGCCGTACCTGGATCAGTTTGTGATCGTCTTCATTGACGACATCTTGATCTACTCCAAGACGGAGGAGGAGCATACCGAGCACTTGAAGATTGTGTTGCAAGTGCTAAAAGAGAAAAAGCTATATGCTAAGCCGTCAAAATGCGAGTTTTGGCTCAAGGCGGTGAAATTTCTGGGTCATGTGATTTCTGCTAATGGAGTTGCAGTTGATCCTAACAAGATTGAGGCCGTGATGGATTGGGAGAGGCCCAAGACGGTTACAGAAGTGAGAAGCTTCTTGGGTTTGGCAGGCTACTATCGGAGGTTCATCGAGGGATTCTCCAAGATGGTGCTACCGATGACTCGCCTTACCCGAAAGGAGACTCCATTCGTGTGGACACATGAGTGTGAGGAGTGTTTCCAGGAGTTGAAGGAGAGACTGACTACTGCTCCTGTGTTAGTCCTTCCTGATCCTGCGGAGCAATTCGAATTATACTGCGATGCCTCTGGTAAAGGACTTGGCTGTGTGCTGATGCAGAAAGGGAAAGCGGTTGCTTACGCTTCAAGACAGTTAAAACCTCATGAGGAGAACTACCCGACTCACGATTTGGAGTTGGCAGCCATCGTTTTTGCTTTCAAGATTTGGAGGCATTACCTGTTTGGCATGAAGTTTGCTGTATTCAGTGATCACAAGAGCCTGAAGTATCTGTTTGACCAGAAGGAGTTGAACATGAGACAGCGAAGATGGATGGAGTTCTTGAAGGACTACGACTTCGAGTTGAGGTACCATCCTGGCAAGGCCAATGTGGTAGCTGATGCTTTGAGTCGGAAATCCGTGAGCTTATCCAGCTTAATGATGAACGACTACGAGATGATCGAGAAGTTCAGAGACTTGAGAGTGAACTCCTTGTTTGGGGGCGCACTGCTCGAAATGGAAACAGCAGAAGTGATCAATGAGCTGATGGAAAAGATCAAAGAGGCGCAAGTGCAAAGAGAATGCCTTGATTACGTGAAGAACCAGGACGGTGTGTCTTGGAATGATGATGGTTTATTGCTGTTCCAGAAGAGGATTGTTATTCCTCGAGGGCCACTGACTGAGGAGGTTATGGCAGAGGCTCATAAAGGCCGGTTCACTATCCACCCTGGTGCCACAAAAATGTACCAGGACTTAAAAAGGAATTTTTGGTGGCCGGGCATGAAGAAGGACATAGCGGTCTACGTGTCCAAGTGTCTGATTTGTCAGAAGGTGAAGATCGAGCACCAGAAACCGTCTGGTAAACTTCAACCTCTGGAGATTCCACAGTGGAAGTGGGAGAGTATTTCCATGGACTTCGTGGTGGGATTGCCTAAAACTCAGGCTGGTTGTGACTCTATCTGGGTCATTGTGGACAGATTGACCAAGTCTGCCCATTTTCTTCCAGTGAAGGTGAGCTTCACTACAGAGCAGTTGGCCAAGCTATATGTCCGCGAGATTGTGAGGCTTCACGGGGTGCCCGAGAGTATCATCAGTGATAGGGACCCGAAGTTCACATCTCGGTTCTGGGAGGCGCTGCAGGAGGCTTTTGGTACGCAGTTGAGATTGAGTACCGCCTATCACCCTCAGACTGACGGACAGACTGAGCGGACCATCCAGACATTGGAGGACATGTTGAGAGCTTGCACGTTGGAGCAGGGTTCTGCATGGGATAGGTACCTTCCGTTGGTTGAATTTTCATACAACAACAGTTTTCATGCTAGTCTGGGCATGGCACCCTACGAGGCGCTGTATGGTCGGAGGTGTCGGACTCCTACCTGCTGGTCTGAGGTTGGAGATAAAGAGCTTTTCGGCTTGGACTTTGTCCAAGATACTACCCTACAGATCCAAATGATCAGGGAAAAGTTGAAGCAGGCGCAGAATCGCCAGAAGAGCTACTACGATGTCAAGCATCGACCACTGGAGTTCAGTGAGGGTGAGCACGTGTTTGTGAAACTTTCACCTGTCACCGGTGTTGGACGGGCACTCGGCGTGAGGAAGTTGAGCCCGCGATTCATAGGGCCCTACCAGATCCTTGGTAGAGTAGGACCAGTTGCCTATCGACTCGCCTTACCTCCGAACCTAGCCAACATCCACGACGTGTTTCACGTGTCTCAGCTTCGGAAGTACATAGCCGATCCTTCGCACGTGGTGCAGCCGGATGATGTGGAGGTTCGGGAGAACCTAAAGACTCCCGTCGGACCACTCAAGATTCTCGACCGAGGCGAGAAGCAGCTTAGGAGCAAAATCATTCCGATGGTCAAAGTGCAATGGTCAGGAAGAACTCCTGAGGAGTGTACCTGGGAGCGAGAGGACGAGCTTCTCCGACAGTATCCCGACTTTCGAGACAGGTATGTTTCTGATTTTGAGGACAAAATCCTTAAAAAGGTGGGGTGAATGTAAGAACCCGCACCGCTAATTAAGGTAATTAGTAAACTAATTATGATAATTAGGAAATAATTCCATAATTGACCTTAATAATTATTAATGGGCTTAGATAATTATATTGAGTGAGTAAAAATGCTGAAAGTCGCTTTTTGGAAGAAAAGCGCAGATACCGGTTCTGCTACTCGGTATAAATGCGTACCGGAAAAGTATCCCGGAAAATTATAACGAACGCATGATAATTACTAGAATATTATGTAGGACTTGTAAAACAAGTTTCAAGTCAAAATGACGTAATCTGATGCCAGAACTGATACTGGCTATGGAAAAGCGCGTACCGGAAAGGTGCTCCGAAAAATAAATAAAAAATATGACAAATCTTAGAAAAATGCGTAGGTCCAGAATCCGAAGTTTGGGATCAAGATCTTTTACTTTGCGATTAAGGCTAATACTGCGCGGTTAGTGCTGGGGCCTATAAATAGACCCACTTAGCACACAACCCTAGGCAGCCACTATTTTCCTACGTGAGTTTTTCCCTGCAGCTTTGAGGCAGCCCCCTTGCACCTCCATTCTTGGTGTTTCCTTGCTTTCTTCTTCTTCTCTTCTTCTTTCTTCACCATTCCTCCTTCCAAGCAACTAGAGTGTGTCTTGGGTGAGGGTGGTGCAACCTTTTCTGAGTTGAGAAGGCTGTGTGTGTGAGGTTAGTGAGCTGAACTTGAAGCTTTAGTGATGGCTACCTTGTGGTAGTCATTGTGAGCTTCAAAGTGCCACCTTGTGGTGCAAGAACCCACCTTGGTGTGCCATTTTCGTGCTCCTACTTAGGCTGAGTGTGAGGAACCTTGGGAGAGCTCCAAGAGCACAACTTGCCTCTGTTTTGAACTTTGGTAAGTTACCTCACTATGATCATGAGTCTATGATGCTTAAAGTTGATGTCTTGGCCATGTTTAATGAGTAAACAAGAGGGTATAAGAAATATGAACCTAAAATGAACCAAAGATGCATGCTTTAACGTGTTGAAGTGTTAAAAATGGAACCTTGGAAGGATATCTTCGCGAAATGCAGAAACTGCATTCTGTCGCGAAATATCCGGATATTTCGAGTGAGATATCCGGATATTGGATATCCTGATATCTCGAGTGAGATATCCGGATATTGGATATCCTGATATCTCGAGTGAGATATCGGATATGGGATATCCTGATATCTCGAGTGAGATATCCGGATATGGAATATCCTGATATCTCGAGTGAGATATCCGGATATGGGATATCCTGATATCTCGAGTGAGATATCCGGATATGGGATATCCTGATATCTCGAGTGAGATATCCGGATATGGGATATCCTGATATCTCGAGTGAGATATCCGGATATGGGATATCCTGATATCTCGAGTGAGATATCCGGATATGGGATATCCTGATATCTCGAGTGAGATATCCGGATATGGGATATCCTGATATCTCGAGATATCCTGATAGATATCCGGATATGGGATATCCTGATATTCTGAGGGAGATATCCGGATATTGGATATCCTGATATTTCGAGTGAGATATCCTGATATGGGATATCCTGATATTTCCAATGAGATATCCTGATACGGGATATCCTGATATTTCCAATGAGATATCCGGATATCCTGGGATTTCGCAGGTAGCTGTGCTGTGTGAACAGTAAGCTATTGGGGGTTTGTGGACCCTAGATTAAGGAAGTTAGGCTTCTGTAATTAATGAACTAAGTCAGAATCACATGATTAAGGGCTTATGGCTTTATTGGAAGCCTTAAGACGTAAAACGTAAAGGAAAGGCGTAGTCTTTAAGTTGTATGCTTGTGATGCATTTATATTGACTTGTTAAATGGTCCATATCAGATTGTGATACTGCTGTTTGTGGACTTGTGAGTGGTTGGACTCTTGGCTTGGATAGCTAGCTTGCAAGGTAAGCTTTCGTGTCCTCGGTTTAGCCATTTTGATGTTCCACCATGTCCCATGGGGATGGGTTTATGCATGCTGTGTTACATGCTTTGATGATTTTGGAAATGCTGTTGAGCTGTTTATATGTAATGAGCTATTATGATATGCATGTGGTGTCCACCTATACGGTAAGCCTGAGTATGTAGTACATACAAGATGGTGAGGCTGTGGTGAGGTACAGGTAGCGTCCTGGTACTCATGTAGGCATAGACGTATTCCTACATTTCTCTGGCCAGTAGATTTGATATGCACACATGACATGATTAATTGCTGCATCGCATAGTTTTGGAACTTATATTGTAAATACTGTTTTTAGAACTTATATTACACATGTAAGTGAGCTTGGGGTGGAGACTCCTTGAGGACCCCTTGTCTTACTGAGATTTCTTGTTAGAGATCTCACCCCACGTTTGGGGACGCTTATTTCAGGATCAGGTAATGTTGAGGGCTCAGGTGGCAGGAGGCCAGAGTTGAGCTGATATTCTGATATGCTGTCTTGCTGGATTTGATGTTATGTTTCCTGCTTCATTTATGTTAAGTTTATGTTGAGACTAATTGTGGGCATTGTTGCCTTATTTGGTGAGCATGGGGTTTGTCCATGCCATATGATTGTGTTACTGCCTTTTATTTTAATGTTGTAATTAAAGTATCAGGATTTTGACCCAGGCTATGTGTTGTAGTCCTGTGGCTCTAGATACTCACCTTATATTTATGTACGAGGTATTCAGTTAGATGTCTTGCGATTTACATACAGGCAGTATTTTTATGAAAATGATTAAGTAATCAAGTTGGTTAAGTTAATGACGTCATAATTGAATTAAAGAAAAAGTTATTCCGCATTTTAATTAAGCGTGGCTTAATACGATAGTGTGTTAACAGACCGGGTTAACACGGGCTGTTACACATTTCATCTTCAAAACAGTGGCACATCAAACCGAAACAGTGGCACATTTCTTCTTTAAAACAGTGGCATCTCCATAGTGGCATAAGCTTAAACATAACCATAAGATTTTTATGCATACAATTCATCATGAAATGACTCCATACTTATACTTTTATCATGCTCAACCAAGGATCCAAAGCAACACATATACAAGGAGACCTTCAAGCATACATACATGGCTACACAAAGAAAGAGTTCTAAGTTCAAGGCCTACCTCTTGTAGCACACCCTTCAAAGTCAAGAGTCACACCACCTTCTAGCTTCACTACACACAAGTCCACACTTCCTAAGAGGTTCTATGCGCAACAAGGTGAGGAACAAGGCTAGCACTAGCTTGGTGTATGGTTGAGGTGAGGGAAGGAGGGAGTTGGCTTGGCAAAGTCTTCTTGCTCCAAGGTGGCTTGTTGGTGCGGCTAGAGGGAGTGAGGAGGAGGAGGAGAGTTGGCTGCACAAGTGAATGGGGCAGCCCCCTCTTGTGCGCAAATTTAAAGGGAGAGAGGAGAGGAGTTGCTATGATTAACCATCATGGAAAATTCTGATTTCTTGAGAGGATGGGGCTGCATACAAGGCTGAATCAAGCAAGGGTTTGCTTCTAATTTACTCTATTTACATGCAAAGAGTGAGGGGTGATATGATCAGATTTGGGGCTGTCCAAGGTCAGAGAAATTTTCTGCACCATTGACCAAATTATGCGCATGAAGTGGGGTGGAAAAGGTGCATCATGAACACATGCAAAAGGTTCACTAAGTCAACAAGCAATTCAACTTGGTGGCAGCCAAAAATCTGCCTTGATGCAGTCCTTGGTGCGCAAATTATGAGAGGAAGAGAGGTGCATTATGAGTACATGTAAGAGCTTTGCTAAGTCAACAAGGAAAACAACTATGTGGCAGCCCAAAAATCTGCACTTAGGCAGCCTTGGTGCGCAATGATGAGGGGGAAAGAGGTGCATCAAGAGTGCAGTTTTGTGACAGCCCAAATTCAGATTTTGGAGCTGCACAAAATGATGAAAATGCAGCCAAAAATCCTCTTATGATGCATGTGAAAACAAGGCAGGTTTGGATCATGATGGGCTGCAAAAGCCTTGCCAAAAATCTGCACAAAACAGTGTCATGATGGAGGGTGTAAGTGGTTCTCCAAGTCAACAAGTTAGGCAGTTTGTGTCATAAGAAAAATCTGCACCAAGGCCCCTCCCATGTGCGCCTAAATGGAGAAATATGCAGCCTAAAATCATGCTCAAAGGTCCATGTGTCTCCCATGCAATGAGGTTTAAATCAAGTGATGCCTAAACAAGGTGAGGTGGCGGTTTAACAAGGGAAAATGGCAGCTTATTAAGTCCTTAATCACACTCTCTTGTGCGCATGAAAAGGGGAAAAACAACTAGCCAAGTAGTGTTCCTTGCTGCACAAGGCAGCCTTGTTGGACTAGGCTTTAAGGAGGATAAGTGGTTACAACTTTGGGCTAAAACAAGGTAGGTTCAAAGGCCATCCTTAGGCCATTGGCCACACACCAAAAATCCAATCACACAAGTCCAATATTAACTAGTCCACACACACACACTAGCCCACATCCAAACACTAATGCCTTCTAACACACACTCACATTACTCATAAGATTAAATTCACATGTCTACATATGTACCCTCCTAAGATTTAATTTAATTAATTACCTTAGTCTTATCCAAGGGTTAAATGTTATACAATTCACAAGCCATTACACATAAACCATACATCCGAATTCTACACATGTACACATAGCCTATAGTACTTATGTATTTTACTAATTATGCGGGATGTTACACTCTCCCCACCAAAAAGGAATTTTGTCCGCAAAATAAACTTACTTAAGAGCTAAACAGTTCTGGATAGCGTTTCTGAATGTCGTCCTCGCGCTCCCAAGTGGCTTCAGCTGCCGATCTGTTGTTCCATAATACCTTCACCAACGGAATCTCTTTAGAACGGAGTCGCTTGACGGATCTTTCAAGAATTTGGAACGGTTGCACTTGATAAGTCAGATTTTCTTTCAGTTCTACTTCTTCCGGCTGTAACACGTGAGATGGATCAGAGAGATACCTCCGTAGCTGTGACACATGAAATACATTGTGAATTCCTGACAGATTGGGTGGTAAAGCCAACCGGTATGCAGACTCTCCAATCCGGTCCATAATCAGATACGGTCCTAAGTACCGTGGACTTAACTTCTTTACTCCCATTCTCCTTCCGAGTCCCGAAGTAGGTGTGATTCTCAAAAATACATGATCTCCGACTTCGAAAGATAGGGGCTTATGACGCTTGTCGTAATAACTCTTCTGTCTGGCCTGAGCTCGCTGCATATTTTCTCGAATCTTCTTTACTTGTTCGGATGTTTCTTGAATTAGATCAGGTCCTAACATACTTCGCTCACCCACTTCAGTCCAACATAAAGGGGATCTGCATTTTCTCCCATACAAAGCTTCATACGGTGCCATCTGAATACTGGAGTGGTAACTGTTGTTGTAAGCGAATTCAATCAAGGAAAGATAGCTATCCCAGCTGCCTCCTAACTCCAAAACACATGCTCGTAACATGTCTTCTAAGGCTTGAATGGTGCGTTCCGTTTGACCATCGGTCTGCGGATGATAAGCAGTACTCAACCTCAATTGGGTCCCTAATGCTCTTTGAAAGGATTCCCAAAACTTAGATGTAAACTTGGGATCACGATCACTGACAATACTCGTAGGAACTCCGTGCAGCTTCACAATCTCCTGCAGATAAATTCTGGCAAGTTTCTCTGTATCATATGTGGTTTTAACACGCAAGAAATGAGCTGACTTCGTTAAACGATCGACAATCACCCAGATAGAATCATATCCTTCTCGCGTCCGAGGAAGTCCAACTACAAAATCCATCGAAATACTGTCCCACTTCCATTCGGGAATCTCCAAAGGTTGAAGGAGTCCCGACGGTTTCTGATGTTCGTACTTCACCTTCTGACAAGTTAAGCATCGAGATACATACTCCGCAACATCACGCTTCATACCCGGCCACCAAAACGAGGTCTTCAAATCGTGGTACATCTTCGTGGATCCAGGATGAACTGCGTACTTACCCTTGTGAGCCTCCTGTATAACTTCTTGCTTCAACTCTTCATTCGGCACAACCAGCCGTCCTTGGAATCTCCAGACATCATTCTCATCCTTTACTACCTCTTGGTTACCAACCAACTCGCGGACTAACTCTTTATCCTTCTGAGCCTCCTTAATTCTACTGATCAGTTCATTCTCCACCTTTATATTTCCCAATCTTATGCTGTTCCCTCTTTCGTCTACCGATAAGTTCAAGTCTCGAAAGGCCTCAAACAACTTCAATTCTTCCATCATCAGAGTTGCAGTGTGTAGTGTCTTCCTACTCAGGGCGTCAGCTACCACGTTTGCCTTTCCTGGGTGGTATTTAAGTTCAAAATCGTAGTCCTTCAGAAATTCCATCCACCGACGTTGCCGCATATTCAGCTCCTTCTGGTCGAACAAGTACTTCAAACTCTTATGATCGCTGAACACGTCAAACTGCGAACCATACAAGTGGTGCCTCCAGATTTTAAGTGCGAACACTATAGCTGCTAACTCCAAATCGTGCGTAGGATAATTTTCTTCGTGAGGCTTAAGTTGTCGAGATGCGTAAGCTACCGCCATACGATCCTGCATCAACACGCATCCAAGTCCTTTCAGCGACGCATCACAGTACACTTCGAACTTTTGAGTAGGATCCGGAATCGTGAGTACGGGAGCACTTGTCAATCTGCTCTTTAGTTCCAAGAAACATTCTTCACAAGCTTCAGTCCACTCAAAAGGCTTGTCCTTCCGAGTGAGACGGGTGAGGGGTTGCACTATCTGAGAGAAATTCTGGATAAACCTTCGATAATATCCAGCCAGACCTAAGAAGCTTCTTACTTCGGTGACAGTCTTGAGTCGTTCCCAATTCATGACAGCTTCAACTTTGCTGGGGTCCACCGCGATACCTTCTGATGAAATGACGTGGCCCAGAAACTGGACCTCTTTGAGCCAAAACTCGCACTTCGACCGTTTCGCGTACAACTGCTTCTCCTTCAAGATTTGCAAGACAATCCTCAGATGTTCCGCGTGCAGCTCTTCATTAGCTGAGTAAATCAGGATATCGTCGATAAACACAATTACGAACTGATCAAGAAACGGGCGGAAAATGCGGTTCATGTAGTCCATGAATACCGCTGGACAATTCGTAAGTCCGAATGGGATCACCTGATATTCGTAGTGCCCATAACGAGTCCTAAAAGCTGTTTTCGGAATATCCTCCGGTTTGACCCGGATCTGATGGTATCCCGATCGTAAGTCTATCTTGGAAAAGACTCTGGCTCCTCTCAGCTGGTCCATCAAATCGTCGATCCTCGGTAGCGGGTACTTATTCTTCACCGTTACTTTGTTCAGCTGGCGGTAATCTACACACAGACGTAAACTTCCATCCTTCTTCTTAATCAAGATGGCTGGAGCACCCCAGGGAGAAGTACTCGGTCTGATGAATTCCTTTGCCAAAAGCTCTTCTATCTGCTTCTTCAACTCTCGCAGTTCCAACGGCGCCATACGATACGGAGCAATGGAGATTGGTCCAACTCCAGGAACAAGTTCGATCGAAAATTCTATTTCCCTATGAGGAGGCAATCGAGGTATTTCATCCGGGAATACCTCCTCGAATTCTCTAACTACCGGTACATTCTGAATTGGATTGTCAACTGAGGTCTCAGCCTCGATCGACAAAAGATACCCTGCTGCTCCCTTGCGGAGCTCTTTTCTAACTTGCAATAAGGAAATGAGAGAGAAAGGTTGAAAATTACCATCTTTCGCAGGAACAACAACTTTCCCCGCTCGACAGTCCAATGTTATCCCGTTTTCCGTCAGCCAGTCCATACCGATAATCACATCGAAGTTGAATACCGGCAGGACCACCAAGTTAACCGTATACGTGTTCCCTTCATACTGCAAGGTAACACCTCTGCAGATCTCTGAGGCTGTGCACGATCCACCAGTAGGTGTGCTGATGTGTAACTCATAAGGTAACGGGGTTGGGGTGATGCCTATTCTCAAGGCAGTATGCTTTGCCATAAAAGAGCCAGACGCTCCAGAATCAAAGATAACAGAAATTGGGTGACCATTCAGAGTGACATTACCTTTGATCAGGTTGGGAAACTTCTGCGCTTCATTCGCATCCAAAGTGAACACCCGAGCTTGCGGAGGCTGTTGATCAACGTTCTGGGGACATTTGTAAGCAAAATGACCTTGCTGGCCGCATCTGAAGCATGCATTGTTGTTCTTGCGACAGACTCCGAAATGATTCCTTCCACATGTGGCACAAACAGTCGCGCCCTGACGTCCAGTCGATGATTGACCCACCGTAAAGTTTCTCTTAAAATTTCCAGGCCGCGCCTGCAACGGCGTACCTCTGCCTCGACCCCTACCAGGTGCCGCCCTGAAGAATCTGCCTGCTCGGTTTCCTCCGTGGAACTGTGGTGGTGGCTTGTTCAAGTTCTTGGCCTCCAGAATGATTCCTTCTGCCTGACGACTCTGGTTGATGAGTTCTGGAAGTGTACGATTAGCCGTCGTCAAGATGAGCTTGCGGATTTCCGGATGCAGTCCGCTCTCGAACTTCTCCACCTGCCATTCTTCGTCATAAATGTTCCGGTCAAAGTTGGCGTACTCGATCAGCTGCCCAAACTTTGCAATATACTCATTAACCGTCATGTTGCCCTGCCTAAGCGACAGCAGTTCAGTGTGCTTCATCCTTCGCATTGCCTTAGGAAAATACTTATCCAGAAATACTTGTCTGAACACGGCCCATGTTAGTTCCACGTCCTGAGCTCTCAGCAGAGCCCTCGCACCAGTCCACCATGTTAAAGCTTCTCCCATCAGCTGGTACGTCTGCGCTTCCGGGCATGCCATGCGTTCAAAGATATGCTCGATCATCTGCAGCCACTTTGCTGCAGCCTCAGGGTTGTCCTCACCCTCAAAGGTAGGTGGTTGGAAGTTGCGGAAGTCTTTCAACCTCCGGAGGGCAATTTCTTCTGCATTTTCATGCAGTGGGGGTTGGTTCTGATTCTGTTGCCTATGGTCGCGCCATTCTTGGCTCATATTCTGGATGAACGTTGCCAGTCCCCCAATGGTAGTGATAAGATCCTCTTCCGCATCGCCAGTCCTTCCCCGAGTTGAACCGCGACCACCCGCCATGATTCTGCACTCACAATACCAGGAAATGAGTTGATCAGGCTCACCGCAAGTTATTCATGGCAGCAGTCCCAAGTAGGTACTCGAGTTCAATTCGGACAAGTTAGCTATGCATCCGTGTCTTATCACAGAACAGTCTAAACCATCTAACTATCCTAGCTAACATATACTTAAACTATAGCACATTTAGACAGTCAATCAGCAGATAAACACAAACAACAATCAATTCAATCAAACACAAGCAAATCCATGGACCAAACTGCTCTGATACCAATTAGTGTAACGCCCTCCCTTGTATGCATCCAAGAGAGTCGTTTGCTAAGCGGAATTAGAGTCGTTAACGTCACATGAGCTAACAAAGCAGTATACACATCCGTATAAAAATTTCAACACTTAAATTCTTTTCACAAAGGTTTTCCAAAATAGCCATTGTTCATAAAAGTTCAAGCTAACATGATTATGATAAAGACTACAGTCATCCAAAAGTACCAAAACATTAATCATTACAGTTATCCATTTAAACAAACAGCAACACTGATAATCCACGCATCAGCAATCAACAGCAAAATTTTACTCCTTCAAATGCTCTTGCGTCCTCCTGCCATTTTGGAAAAATAGCAGCCCCGAAGGGGTGAGAATAATCCCAGTAGTGTGGCAATAAAACCAATAATATAACAATATTAACTAGGCACAAAATCATAAACAGTCACTTCAACATATCCTTGTTCCTTTCCTTTTTATCATATTCATATATTGCGTATATAACGCCTTTAATTTGCGCTTTTAGCACCGTCGTGCGCGCACTTCACAGTGGAATCAAATATACCCTTGGCACCTGAGCTCCATGTGGATTCCATCTGTGGGCCTATGCGGACTGATGCCAAGTGTCCCATACCCCGGTACCTTGGGGATGCCTATATGATGCTTGCTCAAACACATGGTCCTGTACATAACTATTCTAAAACAAGGCCTAAATGATCTTGTTACATGCATGACATGCTATGCTTTCACACACAAAGCGTAAAAATGCGGTATAATGTAAGATGCATGCTTATATACCTTTCATATGCGTTATGCTGCCACATAACGTCTTTACCTCATAATCATATAGCCCTCAGGCACATTTTAGGCAGTTTCCTTTCATCATAATGGAACATAATATTTTTACGGCATATGGAGCATCATGTTACAATTCTATACCAGTAGTCAATAGTCACATTAGGCATCATCGCCTGACACTTACCTTTGCTTGCCTTAACTATTACCAAACCGCAGCGAAGTATCTCACTTCTTAAGCGCACCTAAATCAATTACAACTAATCATTTACAGTGGCTATTTACAGCAGCAAAACAGTGAGCATACAGCAGTGTTTACAGCAGCAAAACAGTGAGCATACAGCAGTGTTTACAGCAGCAAAACAGTGAGCATACAGCAGTGTTTACAGCAGCAAAACAGTGAACATACAGCAGTGTTTACAGCAGCAAAACAGTGAGCATACCGCAGTGTTTACAGCAGCAAAACAGTGAACATACAGCAGTGTTTACAGCAGCAAAACAGTGAACATACAGCAGTGTTTACAGCAGCAAAACAGTGAGCATACCGCAGTGTTTACAGCAGCAAAACAGTGAACATACAGCAGTGTTTACAGCAGCAAAATAGTGAACATACAGCAGTGTTTACAGCAGCAAAACAGTGAACATACAGCAGTGTTTACAGCAGCAAAACAGTGACGTTTTAAACAGAAACAGTGACATTTTTAAAACAGAAACAGTGGCGTTTTTAAAACAGAAACAGTGGCACTTTGAACTTCCAAAACAGTGGCATAAATCTTGGTTTTTGGGCATTGAAACAGTGGCATATTATGGACTAAACAGTGGCATATTATGCATAAAAACAGTGGCATTTTAAGCATGGAAACAGTGGCATTTCATGGCTAAAACAGTGGCCTTTCATGCATAAAAACAGTGGCTTAAGGAGCACTAAAACAGTGACATACATGTGCAGAAACAGTGGCATATAATGTGCAGAAACAGTGGCATGTAATGTGCAGAAACAGTGGCATGTAATGTGCAGAAACAGTGGCATCTAATGTGCAGAAACAGTGGCTTTTAAGTGCAGAAACAGTGGCTTTTAGGTGCAGAAACAGTGGCATATAATGGTGATTTTGAGGGACCGAAACAGTGGCATTTCATCTTCAAAACAGTGGCACATCAAACCGAAACAGTGGCACATTTCTTCTTTAAAACAGTGGCATCTCCATAGTGGCATAAGCTTAAACATAACCATAAGATTTTTATGCATACAATTCATCATGAAATGACTCCATACTTATACTTTTATCATGCTCAACCAAGGATCCAAAGCAACACATATACAAGGAGACCTTCAAGCATACATACATGGCTACACAAAGAAAGAGTTCTAAGTTCAAGGCCTACCTCTTGTAGCACACCCTTCAAAGTCAAGAGTCACACCACCTTCTAGCTTCACTACACACAAGTCCACACTTCCTAAGAGGTTCTATGCGCAACAAGGTGAGGAACAAGGCTAGCACTAGCTTGGTGTATGGTTGAGGTGAGGGAAGGAGGGAGTTGGCTTGGCAAAGTCTTCTTGCTCCAAGGTGGCTTGTTGGTGCGGCTAGAGGGAGTGAGGAGGAGGAGGAGAGTTGGCTGCACAAGTGAATGTGGGCAGCACCTCTTTTTCGCAATTTAAATGGAGAGAGGAGAGGAGTTGCTATGATTAACCATCATCTAAAATTCTGATTACTTGAGAGGATGGGGCTGCATACAAGGCTGAATCAAGCAAGGG